>JAOBSW010000929.1:0-93501 GCA_026214975.1 Gentiana macrophylla | reverse complement strand
GATAAGGTTCTTAGAATTGCATGCTTTCCTGAGGGTGTTTTCGATTCCTTCGATCCATTTGTGTCATGCCTAATCTCCAGGCTTTGTATTGGGGCTCTTGGTAGGTAGCTCGTAGAAAATTTCATTAGGTCTGCTTTCAACAGAGCATCTTTTCTGTCTCCGCACTGGTAAATCCTCATACGGAAGTGAGGCACCTCTTAGATTGAAAATATAAGTTCTGTTCTGCCGGCTCCGTCCGGTATTCATTCTCCCTCATCATCATCAAGTATTCTATGACGTTGGTAAAAACACTACTCTCTTCTTCTCTTACCCCCATCTAACGTTACAACACAACACAAAACAACGCTTGTTTCAAAAAAAAAAGCAGATGATAAGACATTTTAGGTTATATATATATATATATATATATATATATATATATATATATATCAAAGTGTATGTGGACTCAATCCTTTTTTATTAGAGAAATGGTCTTAATCACGCTTGAGTCCTACTGTACGTGTGGACTCGAGATGGAGTCTAAAATGATAATTAGAGGGACGAAGAGGTTGAGACAATAACTCAGCCTCAGTATATCGTCTCTCTAAGCTTTTTATTAAGCCATTTTCTGCCAACCGAGTTTCTAGCCCTTTGAAGGTTGTTTAAGATATAAAGAAAATCAGAAGTGAAAACGTAATCCTGAAGTCTGGTTGTGGATTGTGCCATTGACTTCTCGACGCTCGTTGTTCCCGCTCTTCCGAGAGTCTTGGTATGTCTTTTTTTTTCCTTCTTCTTCTTCTTCAGATTTTGTATGGCTCCAAAATTGCATGTGATACTAGCACACATCTGTACCATTGTGAATTGCACCTAAAAAATATAGAGAAATGACGCCAAAATGAAAGAGTTGATGTATATGTAAAGTTTATTTATTGATAAACACATTCAAAGACTCAAGAGCAGATTGAAAATAAAAAATAAAATTAATGGATGTAAGAAACATGGTCACCTTGTTTAGAATGTGAATTGGTGATGGAGATTCCTAGCAAGCTAATATCTTGATTATGAAAGAAAAAATAAGTGGGAAATGACTCATGACTGTTTTGGATGCTTTTTTTTTTTTTTTTTTTGACAGATAATTTGTAGGATTCAAGAACGACAATTGTTTCAAAAAAAAAAAAAAAAAAAAATGGAAGATGGAACAATAGATCAAGGATGCAAGTGCAGATTTTAATGGGATGCTTATTATGAAAAAAAGAAAATAAGTTTAAAGTGAAAGAAGATCGGGCGAGGGTTCGCCATTGTTAAAACACTTGGAACGCCGTCGTCTCGATTACGATCTGTAAAAAATCGAAATTGAAAACGTAAAACAGTGAAACGTCTCAAAAATGATACATGGAAGGATTTAAATGGTAGTTTAAAAAATGGGTTCTATTGGCACACTATTTTTTATTATTTGCACTCATTATTTGATTATTATTTCGGATGAAAAAATATGTGAGTGACACTGACGTTGATATTGAAACACGAACGTCAATGTCACTGACGTTGTTGTTCAACAACGAACACCAGTGGAAATTCGATTGGGTGGCGTTTACAGGTTGTGACATTTTTTATAAAGGAACGTCTTGCCATGGTGTTCGTTATTCTACAACTAACACTTAATGGCACAATCGACGTTCCCTTTATTAAAAATCATCGTGGTGCCGAAATAAATTTTTGTGATGCCGAGAGTAATGTGATGTCAGTAAAAAAAAGTGATGTGTCAATAGGACCTGTTTAAATAATTATAAAACATCACTTAAAGTAATTACATCATAATTTCAGAAGAATAAATGCTTATTTTAGTTAACAAACACCCCTTATACTATTAAAACTAATTGGGTTGTCATTTTATATAAAGATAGGTTGAAAATTAAAATTAAGGAACAATATGGGTTAGTTAAAAAGTGAAGTAATTGTTTTTGTTTTTTTTTTTGTTGTGGTAAAAAAAGGGTGAAGGTAACGGAAAAAAAGAGAGAAAGGAAATGAAGTACAGTATTGATACATCCGCTATTTCTTCTATCATAATATCTTATAAAATACAATCAACACAACACATTTTATTGGGATCCATCACAATAAATAATTAATCACTTTAATCATTGAATACCAAGCTGTAGTGGTTTGTACACTACACATTTATATAGTGCACATATCATTTTCCAATAAAGTGAACAGACTGAGACTGAAAATATGATAGTAAAGTAGTGGAGGGGTCCCACTCCTCAAATGGAGCTGCTAATGCCAGAGCAGGCATGCTAATACCAGAGCAGTTTTGACAAAACTACCCCTAAAGTCAATCAACTACTCCATTATGCTTTCCCGCCTCCAATTTCCGTGCATTACCTTTTCCTTTTGATTTATTTTTTTTTGTTTTTCATTTTTTCAAGCCAGCCACACTTCCCGGTCCCATTTCCCTGTTTTACTTATTTTAGTTATTATACTTTCTTCTTCATTGTTTTTTGGGAAAACAACACTTTTAGTCACCCCTTTTTTCTCCTCGTCCGAAATATAACACTAACTTTCGAAATAATGATAAACACATCTAACTATCGTTTTGTTACGATTTTAGACAAATCACGGTTTGACCACATCAAACTAATGCTTGACTGCACTCCGTTAACGGCAAACCCCACATGGCATGCCAACGGCAATAACACTTCCCCAATTCACCCTACAATAAAACCCATTAAAATCCCTAGAAAAATGTTTATTCCATTGAGCAAATTTACTGGAAAACACCTCTAAAAAATTGCTGGAAAAGTGACCAAATCAACAAAATTTAAACTGGGTATCTTCTTGTTCTTCTTTTAAAATTTTCATCTTCTATGTATCATCACCTAATGAGCTTGAATTGTAGCTGAATGAGTGACCAAATCAACACAATTTGAAGTTTGAACTAGGAATTTTCTTCTTGTTATTCATCTTTTAAATTCTTCATCGTCATCGTCTCATGCGTATTTTTAATGTCTTCATCACTTAATGAGCTCGAATTAACAAGATATTGTCAGCCAAAATCACCACCCACGGGCCACGATCAGTCTTGACACATTGAGGTTGGAGTTTGAAACAGAAAGTTGAAAGATCGAGGTTGGGGTTTGAAACATAAAATTGAAAGATGGAGGTTGGGGTTTTCGATTTTGTCAGGAAGGTTTTTTTTAGGAGGGATATGAGAGGATTTTGTCGATTTGGTGAATGAATGGAGAAAAGATCGGTTGGAGTGTTGATGTGTGTTTTGATAACAGTTGGTAAAACGTACGTGGAGGGTGGAGGCCTGCCACGTGGGGTTTGGTGTTAACGGAATGCAGTCATCCGTTAGTTTGATGTGGACAAACCGTGATCTGTCCTAAAATCGTAACAAAATGTCTAGTTAGATGTGTTTATTGTCATTTCGAAAGTTAGGGATTATATTTGAGACAAGGAGAAAAGATGGGGGACCAAAAGTGTTATTTTCCCTTGTTTTTTTATTCTCTTAATAATAAAACTATATTACCCTAAAAAAAACATTAAACCATCAATTTCTTCTTTACAAACATTAAACCATCTATTTTTTTATATTTTATTTTTTACGAAAATCAAACCATCTATTCCACTTTTACGAATCAAACCATCTATTCCACATATTTCATTACGAAAAAATAATGAATATCATATCACAAACTCATGCATCAAAGAAATAAAAAGGCAACATAATATATATCATATCCAAGCATTATAATGAAACAATTGTATCAGCATGACCAAAAGGCTTGTACAAGATAACAATAAGGCTAAACTTCATGTAGTTTTCTGACCAAAATAACAAAATAATCAAAATAGCTGCTACAACCACCCCAAAACAAACATGAATACATTTGCACATGGCTTCAATCCAAGATCTTGATGAGTTACCTGCAAAACATGACTTAAAAAAGGTTTACAGATATTTATGATTAGAAATTACCCATGAAAATTGGAAGAAATATACTGCATAAATAAGGGGAAGGAAAAAAAAGGGTGTCAAATGTTAATACAGATAATAGAAAAAAGAAATAAAGAATATTAAAGAGGGAAGCAAACAAATAGCAAGAAAAAAAAGGCAAACTCACCTTTATATTGTACACAAGGAATCAAAACACCAAATCCTGCAAAATGTCAAAGAAAAAAAAAAGTTCACAACTCATACTAGAAACAAAAGGTAAAAAAAATTACCCATTTGTTTATTGTGTGTGCTCTAAAAGTTGATGTAATGTAATTCATGTGTCTTTTCATTTTTCTGTTAACGTCAACAAGAATTTTAAAGTTCTATTCCACTTGCTGATGAGATTATCTTTAGGGTTCTCTGCCACTTGTGATGATATTATCACAAATACCAGGGTAATTCTTATTATTATGTTTCATAAATGTTAAAGTTATATAGTGACTGTGCCATGTGTCAACACATTGTAGTGCCATGTGGCAATCTTATCCTACTAGATTCTATCTTAGATTTGGTTGTACAACTTTCTGTTTTAGTGTTTTGTCTTCTACTGTTCACTAAGGTGTATATGACACCATCACTGTAATCCTTGGATGTATGAAATGAATATCCTCTTCTGTTGAATGCTAAACTTCTAACTTGGTATCGGAGCCAAAAATGGCCGGAACCACTGTTTCCGCTTCAACTGCGGTGGCCGGAGTTTCAGCAACAGCTGGGTCTACCTCTACCTCAACTCCGGTGACCGGATCTTCAATTTCAGCTGGAGCTTCGACTACCAGTCTTTCTCTTGGGAGTTTTCCCTCTTTTTCCATCCCTCACTACACCTCTACTACAAGCTTTGTTCCTGTCACCACCCAAATCACCTCAAATCTTCCACTATTACCTCCAATCTTTGGAACTCAGACAGCCATCAACTCTGGGTCTTCATCGTCTTTGAGTCCGATTCCTACTCTCACTGGGAGCTTGAATCAGAGTTGCAATGTGAAGCTTGATAGGAACAACTATCTCCTTTGGAAATCTGTAGTAATACCCTTTGTACGTGGTCACAGATTGGATGGTTTTCTGTTTGGAACCAAGGCACCACCCCCCAGATTCATTCAAGCAACTGGATCAACGAATGTTGAAGCAAATCCTCTGTATGATACATGGATTGCAACAGATCAATTGCTCATGAGCTGGTTGATGAGCTCTATGACAGAGAATGCCTTACAAGAGGTTGTTGGATGCACAACATCGAATGAGGTATCGAATACCCTTGAAACTCTCTTCAATAACAGATCTGAGTCTCGAATGCTTGAGTATAAAACTGCATTAACAAGGTCTGAAAAGGGATCTAAGGGTATGGTAGACTATCTGGCTCAAATGAAGGATTACTCTGATGGATTACAAGCTGCTGGTTATCCTATTTCAGTGTCAGAGTTGATTCTTGCTACCCTTGGAGGTCTAAATCGAGACTATGAATCTGTGATAGTTAACATCACAGCCAGAATTGGTTCCCTCACTTGGCAAGAGGTCCAATCACAATTAATAACCCATGAAAGGCTCCTAGCAAGGTTCACACCTTCCACCACTATTGACCTTGGAGCACCATCTGCAAACCTAGCCTCTAATAGGTCTGGACAGGCAAGAGGACAATCCAGACCTCCTTCTAACAATGGAAATTTTCAGAACAATGGCAGAGGCAGGGGTGGCTATAGAGGAAGAGGTGGTAGAGGTAGAGGTGGAAGAGGATACCCTAATCAAGGAAATACTAGGCCTACTTGTCAAGTCTGCAACAAAGTTGGGCACACAGCAATTGAATGCTACTACAGATACAACTCCAACTACAATGGTCAAATGGCTAATGGAAATCCTGGTGCAAATGTGAGGCCAAATGGTGGACAATACAGCAACTATGGTCAACAACCTGTTGCTTATTTTGCCTCTCCTGAATCTGTCAATGATGGAAGTTGGTATGCTGACAGTGGAGCTACAAATCACATTACTGCTGACATGAACAGCTTGCAATTGAGCCAAGGATATGAGGGCTCTGATGGTCTGACCATTGGCAATGGTAAGAGTCTCCATATTTTACACACTGGTAGTTTTTCCATTCCAACTGCAAAATCTGACCTAAACTTTAACAATGTTTTACATGTTCCTCATATTACAAAAAATCTTCTAAGTGTTTCTCAACTTACATCTGATAATCATGTTGTCATGGAATTTCATTCTGATTGTTGTTTTGTGAAGGACAAGATCACATGGAAGGTTTTACTGGAAGGAATAGTTAGAGATGGCCTCTACCAGATGAAGTTTCCTCATGAAGTCCTCAAGAACTCCCCTCACTCCAAAGTCAGTTCTAGTTCTCAGTGTTTTAATTCCAGTGTCTGTAATAAGTCTATCAATGAAGCCAATGTTTGGCATAGGAGATTAGGTCATCCATCTTCTAAGATTCTGAATTGTGTTTTGAAATCCTGTAATTCTGGTTGCAATGAAAAGATTGACTTTTGTGATGCTTGTCAATTGGGAAAACAACATGCCTTGCCTTATCCTGTTTCTCATTCCAAAAGTGATTTTTGTTTTGACTTAATTCATTCTGATCTTTGGGGACCTGCCCCAGTCACTTCTGCAAAAGGTTTTCAATATTACATAAGCTTCATTGATGACTACAGTAGATATGTCTGGATTTACCCACTGGTCCTTAAATCTGATGCCTTAAAGGTCTTTATTCACTTTAAAACTATGGTTGAAAAACAGTTTGAAAGAAGCATTAAATGTCTTCAAACAGATTGGGGAGGAGAGTTTAGAGCCTTTGAAACTATGTTGAAAGATTTAGGAATCATTTTCAGGCATCCTTGTCCTTATGCTCATGGCCAAAATGGTAAAATTGAGAGGAAACACAGACACATAGTTGAAGTAGGGCTCACTCTGTTAGCACAAGCACAAATGCCCTTAAAATTTTGGTCAGAAGCCTTTCAATACAGTGCTTATCTCATAAACAGACTTCCAACCCCTGTTCTGTCTTTTAAGTCTCCTCATGAACAACTATTCCATCAACAGCCTGATTACAAGTTGATTAGGGTCTTTGGTTGCACTTGTTACCCTTATCTTAGGCCATTCCAGAAACAAAAATTTCAGTTTCATACTACCAAATGCATTTTCTTAGGGGTGAGTCCTTCTCATAAGGGATACCTGTGTCTTGATCCTTCAGGGAGAATCTATGTGTCCAAAGATGTCATTTTCAATGAGAATGAGTTTCCCTACAAATCTCTCTTTCAAACCTGCCAGTCCAGTCCTCAGTCCCCACCTTCTACTTCATCCACTATTCTCATTTCAAACTCCTTCTCACCCCTGTCATCCAATGATCATGAGGAAACAACATCTGGAAGAGACATCCCTGTGATTGATAATGAAGGTGCACAACACTTTGCATTTCCTAGTCCTCCCAGTTCCACTGCTTCTCCTATATCCCAGTCTCCAAATTCTGGTTCCAATTCCAGTCCCAGTTCTATATCCCACCACTCCACACCTCCATCATCCCATAGTCCTACTTCTGCATCCACTGATACCTCCTCCTCTTCCCCTTCACCATCACCACCTGCTAATCATCATCCCATTAGGACAAGAGCCAAATCTGGAATCTTCAAACCAAAAACCTTCTCTTATTTAGCCTCTAAGGATTCTGTCCATTGCCAAGTGGAACCCACAAGAGCATCAGAAGCCATTGCATCCCCTTAGTGGCATGCTGCAATGAAAGAGGAATTCAAGGCTCTTCTCCACAATCATACTTGGGAGCTGGTACCCCCCTCAGTCTAATCAACATCTGGTAGGCAATAAATGGGTTTTCAAGTTAAAACTGAAACCAGATGGATCAGTTTTAAAGCACAAGGCTCGGTTGGTGGCCAAAGGGTTTCATGAAACCCCTGGATTGGACTATGGAGAGACTTTTAGCCCTGTTGTTAAGGCCTCCACTATTAGAGTTGTTCTTGCCATTGCTGTATCTCTCAACTGGAATATAAACCAGATTGACATTAACAATGCCTTCTTAAATGGCACTCTTTATGAGGATGTCTTTATGCCACAGCCAGAGGGATTTATAGATGCTTCCAAACCTCATCATGTCTGTCACTTGAAGAAAGCCTTATATGGCCTCAAGCTAGCCCCTAGGGCCTGGTTTGATGAATTGAGGATTCAGCTTCTAAAATGGGGGTTTCATCAATGCAAATCTGATACATCCTTGTTTATTTTTCATGCACAGGGTATACTATTGTATGTGCTTGTCTATGTGGATGATATCTTAATTACAGGTAATAATGCAAATCTGATGCAAAAATTCATCAAAATGCTGAACTCAAGATTTGCTCTAAAGGACCTTGGCCCTTTATCTCATTTCCTGGGAATGCAAGCACACAGGGATCAGACAGGTCTCTATCTCAAACAGCAGCACTATGCCTCCCAACTTTTGAGCAAGCTCAATCTAGAACATCTAAAGCCTGTATCTACACCAATGACTACAAATGCTGATCTTACCTCTGATGCTTCACCCTGCTACCCAATGCAACACAGTATAGACAGATCCTGGGAAGTCTCCAATACTTAACCTACACCAGGCCAGATATCAGCTTTGCAGTTAATCAACTGAGCCAGTATATGCATGCTCCTAGGGAGGTTCACTGGTTTGCACTTAAAAGGCTGCTCAGATATGTTAAAGGTACAGTCAGTCATGGGCTACATTTTCAACCCAGTCAAGCTCTTGTTATTACAGGCTTTAGTGATGCTGATTGGGCATGTAATGTGTGACGATGTAAAGTCCGTGGGTCAAGTTCTTGTGTGTGTATCTAGGGGGCTCATTAGTATCTTGGAGTTCAAAGAAACAACAAGTTGTGGCAAGATCAAGCACTGAATCTGAATATAGGGCCCTAGCCAATGTTGCAGCTGAAATCTTGTGGCTGAAGTCACTTCTATCAGAATTACATGTTTCTATAGCTGCTAAACCAGTTACTTGGTGTGACAATTTAAGTGCTGCAGCCCTTGCCTACAATCCTGTGTTTCATTCCAGAACCAAACACATTGAAATAGATGTGCATTTTGTAAGAGACCAAATGCTGAAAAATCAACTTCAAGTGGCCTATGTTCCTTCTTGTGATCAAGTTGCAGATTGCCTAATCAAACCTTTGTCTAATACTCAGTTCCAGATCAACAAGGCCAAACTGAATGTAGTTGATGCTACCTTCAGTTTGAGAAATTTATTAAAGCTATATAGTGATCAAGCCATGTGTCAACACATTGTAGTGCCATGTGGCAATCTTATCCTACTAGATTCTATCTTAGAATTGGTTGTACAACTTTCTGTTTTAGTGTTTTGTCTTCTACGGTTCACTAAGGTGTATATGACACCATCACTGTAATCCTTAGATGTATGAAATGAATATCCTCTTCTGTTGAATGCTAAACTTCTAACTATAAAGGAAAAATAAAAAGAAGAAAAACATTTGAGCATGGTGCAACAAATCCTCTACAATGCTCCTAAGGTTTGAAAAATCTCATGCATCCGAGGTGATTTTTTGATTATCGTGATCTTTGAAGATAACATTAAAATAAGGACAAGAGATGATTAAAAAGATGGCATCCGGTAGGCCGCGGGTGCTTCTCCGATACTAATTTCATATCCTCTCTGAAATGAGAATCTATAAAATATTCCCCTCATTCCAGTTTAACTGATTAGTTATAAAATAATACAAATTAATGAGCTGATTTAATAATTAAACTTTAATATCAAAATGACTAAAAAAACCTTAATTATAATTAATATAGTGTTCTTTTTTTATCCTTCAATAAATGTAGGTAAAAACACAATAAATAGTGTTTTGATAATATAATTTCATCAAATAAAACAAACAAATTTTTTTCACAACTCCAGTACTTAACTAAATTGAAACAGAAGGAGTACGTATCAAAAAATTATAGCAAGTGTATTATACAAAAGGGCCCTCACTAGGGAGGGATATTTTACCCTTGTCAAAATTATAACAACACGATTACTCCGGCTAGTGAATAAAAATTGATTCCACCAATACCAAATACTCCCTCCGTCTCATATTATAAGTCCTTTTGGTTTTTCACACAAATTAAAAAAAATTATAAATGAGTTACTTTTTAATATTTCAAGGCAAAATATTGTATTGCTTTTTAAAAGTGACTTATAATATTTCATTATTTAGTGTGAAAGTGAAAACAATGCATTAATTTTGTATTGAAATGTGAAAAAGATTTATATTTTGGGACACCACAAAAAAGTTCAAAAAACTTATATTACGGGACGGAGGGAGTATGATATACGGCTTCCCTAAAAGTATATTTCCACCCCAAGTCGCCATTAAACTCCGTTTTAAAGATAGCAAAAACATATATGAAAGTCACGGATTTCTAAATATAAAATATATTTATGCTTAAAATCCCTACAACTTTTACTTGTATTTTTACGGTATCTTCACACAATGGTATGCAACACAATAGCGAAATTGAGGTCTTATTTATATTACATCGAATTCATACAACACACTTATCATATACCACACTATAATTGACTTAATCAAAATCTATTCTGGAACAAAAAATTAACTTCTTGTAGGTGTCCACAAAAAAAAAATTCTCATAGTTGCATTGTGATGATCGACTTTCGTATTATAGGTTTTGGACTCTAGATCAACATTCAAAATTATGATTAAGCATGATAAATGATAGGCTGATACATCAATAAAATCATCGTGATACACAAATAAAATCTACTAAAAATCTTACTCTAGAAATTTGACATCATGAGCATATCATGTTTGTCAATCTTAGACATCATATCATATCATAGACTCGTAGATATATGGTCACTGTAACCCTCATTAGTGAAAATAATAATGGAACAGACTAGATGTATCTAATCACGCTTCCATTAATTACCGAGTAGTGATACATTGACTACTTATAATACCACAATATCCAACACAACACAATCAAAACCATTGAATTTGTTGGAACCCATCATAATAAATAATTCATCACTTTAATAAAATGATTCCAATCATGTTGTGGAAAATGTACTACACAAATATGTAGTGCACATACCATTTCCCTTAATTACCATCTCTTATTTGTTTTTCATTAATATTTTAGGCCGCCCGTTTCTATTTGCATTTTCCATACATTTTGCAAAGAAAATATCGGTTGTTTAAGAAAAAAAATTAATTCACACATAATATACGAGAAGTATACTCAGCGGCGGATGCAAGATCCCTGGTAATGGCGGTATTAAAATTTTTAAAAGCAAAATAAAACATGTAACGCCTCGTCTCAAACACCGAGTCCTTATCCGAGAAATGGAACGTTCGGCACGTGATATTTAGAGAAAACTCTAAACTCCACGTAAGCTTTACGTCATATCAGAGTAACTAACGATAAATGCGGAAGTAAAATAAACCAAAGACTCGGGAAATAGACCCTCAGGGTCTTACAACATACCACACAACCAGAAATTAACTGTTGTCAAACTATATCATAAATAATTGAAAAACAAAAAGCTAAAATCCCAAATGAACAACCATGTCTGAAAAGAAAGGAACAACTGTTACAACTGGCAACAATGCCTTATTCGAAACTACTAAGATAATAAACTAGAACATAAACTCCTAAGCCTGGTCCTCGAACTCTTCATCAGAAACATCACCAACCTGCATATTTTCTTATTCCAAAGGAGGAGTAAGCTCAAGCATAAACTTAGTAAAGAGAAAAAGATCAAAAGTGAGATTCATAGTTGTCATGAGCCCGGGGACACGTCATGAATCTACTTTACCCATTTTCACAAACAACTTAGAACAATACTTTTAACATAAGGGGGAACACTTTTGAGTACATATCAATGCACAAGAAAACATGTCTATTTTACTATATCCATTAATCTGGCACATACATGTTTAGTAACATTAACTACTTGCTTACTTAACATATCCATGTCCTGGTCTTTTCCTATCCGTGATTCTTATCTACTAGCTTTAAGGCGCAGGGTACAGCTCGGTTAGCACAACTAACTACACCTCCAACATGGGACTTACTGATGCCCAAGGTACATGTATAAGCACAGTACCTTAAGAACGGCTTGGCTAATATTCCGACATGGGTTTTAACTGTGCCCAAGGTACCCCATCTATTCGTGCTTATTAACGAATATCTTGCTAAGTAGATTCGATAACATGTAAATCAAATAAGAGCATATAAAGCACATAATTCTATACTAAAATCCATGTCTAATGCAAAGACCATAACCACATTATACTACCGTCCTATCTCCACTATACGTGTAAAACAGAGCCCAGAAAATCATCCAGAAACCCAGATGACAGTCTGAAAGCACTGCTGACCACCCAGAACAACCTGAAAGACAATCTAAGACTTTTCTGGGACGCTTAACCGAGAGATGCCATCGGTTCAGCGAGCTAGGGAATCCCAGATTCACTTTATGCCCTGAGACTAGTCCGGCATCCTGTCCTAAAACACATAAACAGTCCAATTCTATGCCAATTTACAGAAAACAGTATTAATACATATTAAAAACATAATCTTAGCCAAAATGGATACTTTTGACAAGAAAAACTCCTTACCCCATAAACGTAACAAATACAAGCCAAACAACGATCAAACTATGGTCAACTTTCAGGCTCTTGCAAATTTACGAATAAACCCTACCATTAAAACTATGAATTCTAACAAATCCAAGAGTATAACTATGAATAAAACTATGGTTTCATGATTATTACCTTCTTGAGATGAAACAATATTCGAAGCTGCTCCTGGACACGAAAGCTCTTCAAAATTAGCACTATGGTCTTCATACTCGGCGTGCTGGTTGATCCTACACATGCTTTGGGACACATCTTGGGTGTATGGGACAAGTCCTGGGCACCACTGGGTCTCTTAACCGGGGAGGTTTCTGTTAGGAAATCTATGCGGGAACGCAACGGAATTCAAAATTTTATTTCCTTTTAACTAGGGTCGACTTCGTTTAAGCAACAAACATAATAAGTTAGTAGACGGTAGTTACATTGCTTGATCTAAAAGATCAACGCTTTGACAGTATAAGGAGAGTAGTGGTGCACGAGCCGCCCAAGCGTTCGGCCTCTACCGCTAGTCTACACGAACAACCCGCCGGAATCCACCATTGGATTGCTACTAGAAAAACTCGGTTGCTAGACCGACCTTTTCTCTCTCTCAAAACTCTCTCTAGGAAGCTCTATTATTTTCACAAGAACTATTAGTCTCTTGGAGTTATAATGATCCAAAAGTTCTTGACACCCACTTCCTATTTACAATGAAGGCGGCGCCCCAATGTAGAGTAGAAAGAAAGAAAACATTTTACTAGTAAAATAAGGAAACTAGATATTATAGATTTATCTAATTAATGTCTAATATCTTATATTAAATATTTTTCCCAAGATATATATTGACAATATCTTATATTGTATATATCTTGATTATATTACCATAAATTAATTTACACATTTGTGCAAATATATACTCATTAATATCTAATATTAATATATGATAATGCTATTAATTAAATTGCACAATCCAAGTGTATATACACTAATAACCTGCGCCCCATATATCCTTTTATTGGCTTCCGGAATATTCTTAATTAATATAATGATATGATTAATTAATTTGCAAAATACATGTGTATCAATATACGATATATTTCGACCTATACATATACATTATATGTGTATTTAATTAATCAACATAATTAATATCTTGTATTATATTTATTCATAATAAATAAATATCGTCATATTAATTTATCACTATAACACTTTATAGCCGAGATAAACTTTCCTTATTTGGTTATCACTATAACCGCATTTTAATCCGGCTAGATGTTCTTATGTGTGTGACCCGATAGGCTTCCGAATATGTTGGCCGTAGGCACAAAGTGCAATCACGAAAATGCCCTTCACACCTAACGATCACAGAATAGCGCGTATCAACACACTGTGACCCCCAATCATCGAAAGAGTCAAATGCAATGATTACTACCTTTCATGTGAAACAGTTATCATGTAAATAGAATCCTAACGCTGTATTAATATCCATAGGTCGTGATAGGGCGGACCCGTTCCGGCCCTGATTCATGTTCCGGCCCACCATCCTGCCGGCCGGATTCCTAGGAAATCGATCATCCGCTCCTGTAGAGTGAGGATCGGCGCCCTTCAAGGACATCCCGGAGGGCAGGATGCGAGCTCGCGTCGGGTGTTGATAGGCCTCCCTTGTAGACCGAGCCCTCACGATATATCCGCTTATTTCAAGTCCTTAATTGTAAATATACCCAATGTCATCCGTTCACGTTCTATAAATAGGGCTTATTGTAACCTCATTAAAAGGGAGAAATTCTGATGATATAAAAGAAAAGGCTAAATTCACCAATTCTGCCAACCGTACGGTACCACCACCTTCACACACAGCTCCACCGCGAGCAACCATCAACAACACCATTATAACAACCAGATATCTACCATAACATCACCGCTGAAACCCCCAGATAATTTAGACGTTATCAGTTGGCTCCGTTACCGGGAAAAGAGAGATATTTTCACCTGTTTCCGGCGTACGGCTCATCCACCATTTTGCAGAAATCATGGCATCCGAAAGAAGAGCTTCATCTTCCCCAGGTCACCCATCGCTTTTTCCAGCAAAAGCTATCAGCTCTCATATGCCCACGTTAAGAATCTCTACTCAGCACAGAAATCACCTCAAAATAAGGTAACCTCCTCGATCTCTTGTCCAAAAGCACGAGTTTACGTTTGAATCATCACCTCTCTCGTGGCCTTTGCACAAAGAGACTCGTCGGAGTTGGCATTGTACGTTTCCGGCCGGAAACCTAGTTTCAAAGCTTTTGTTCTGTTGCTATAACTGTCCGACTAGTAAAGAGACCAAGGACATGTGAATTTGTCGGGTTTACTCTTTAGAAATCGACACTCTCGATAGCATCACGTTGAAGAAATAGGAGATAAGGTCACGCTAGTTGTTTTGATTGTTATTATACGGTATCTTTTGGTCATTAGCTTGCTGCATGCTCAAAGTGAAACTCGTGCTACCATATCGCACTGCTTTCTGTGAATTTGATAAAAAGGAGTAAAAGGATCGGCCGGATATCGGGATTTTTGGGACATCACGCTTGAGAAAATCGCAAATGTCCCCCAAACACAAACATCCGTACACCGTCTCCATCGCTAGAACCACCGGCCAAGTTGCTTCCAACAAAATCCCAGACATGCCGTCTGCACATCTGGGTAATAAAAATGTTGGTAGGTGTCAGAGCAGTTGGGGATCAGAGTACCATCTGACTTTTAGCATAACCACCCAATCAGAGTTTGACAAATGGCATGGACAAAAGAAAAAGTCCACGTTCCACCTACCCCAGGGAAGGGATCCGCAAGGGACCCCAACCGCCATGATGGCACAGACCCCACATTGGAAAACCCTATTGCTGGATGGGGCCACGCACAAACAGAGGCTGGATCAAAGTTAGATACCGACGCAAAAATATAATAAATCGGAGGAGGTTCAGTTCTAGGAACGACACGGGAAACTCAGTTTCAGTTCACTCCGCACCAACACATGGAAGGAACACAGTAGGGACCTCGAAACAGCACAAGGGTAAAGAGACAGACCCGGAGAGAATTCTAGGGGTAGAAGGGACCCCGGAGGCTAGATCTCCAGAAGCAAAAGTGGCGTTGGCCTACGCAGAATATGTGAAACAAATGGATACAGCCAACTTACATCTAGCCATATGTAACCCACCTCTCATGACCGTTGACGAACCGATCCCCTCCCTACCGAACCTAGGGGAACAATCACACAAAGAGAACCGCCGGCTCACACTCACAACCCGACCAGGGTCAAACCGGAAGCAAGTGAATATTCTTCAGCAGGACAGAAAAGAAAACATATTCCTGAGAAAAGCGGCGAAAGAGCGTCGGCCCTAGAATGGTTAGGCCGCCTTGAGAAAAAAGCTCTGCATCAGCTGCTAGGCACCTCACCGTCTGAGAAAAATGCAGTACTGCACCACGAGGGCAGGGACCCCCGTGATGCACGACTCATCATAAATGATAAATGAGCGGATCAAGACAGGGAATCAGAATACTACGCGGACTCGGACGACGTTATCAAAAGAAAGATGGTACCCGTCAGAAGTATCGTGCCCTCCAGGGATGACAGGATGGAAAAAATGGAAAGAGAGATCTCGGAATTGAAAAAAGCAAAACAGGATGTGAAACCTGAGCCGACTCAAGGAATTGATGTCCTCTCGGACAAGATACTGGAGTTGTTACCTCCCAAGGGCGTGCAATATTCGCATATGTTTACTACAAGGGAACCACCCGCCCCTTAGAGTGGATAGCTGCATTCGATAGCCGGACACTCTTGGCCACATCGAACAAATCGGCGTGGTGTGTCGCGTTTGTAGAAAGTATGCAGGATCGGGCCGCGACATGGCTCCGGAGCTTACCTCGCGGCTCAGTAAAAAACTGGAAGGAGTTAAGAACGAAATTCCTGATGGAATTTGAGATAGCAGAGCGACCTAAGAAATCCATCGAAGATATGTATGAGATACGCCATGCAGAGGGAGAATCCTGCAAAAGCTATTATTATCGGTTCATAAAGGTATACGAGCAGACGAAGAACTTTCTCGAGAACGAGGTTCAAATGGGTTTTCTGAACGGTATCGCCAAGGGAGCGATGAAAACGCACTTCGCTATGAACCCTCCCGCGAATCTACGAGATCTCCTCAACCAAGCCCGAATCTTCGGACTGACCGAAGCAACCCCCTCACCCTCATGAAAAGGAAAAAATCAAAGCGAATCCAAGCACTCGAGGGAAGAAAAGAGGGAGGAGCACAGGGAAGAGCTGAAAGACGACCGAAGAAGGGGAAAGGATCGAGACCGGGAGGTTCGAAATCCGTTTAAGTTTGACGAATCTGAGTTCGTCCCCATCAACACAAGCTTGTCAGAAATACTATATGAGATCCGGGACAAGGTGGAGCGGCCTAGACCGTTGAGATCCAACCCTGGAACAAGAGATGAAACAAGGTATTGTGATTTTCATGAAGATCATGGTCACATCACTAACGAATGTTTCACCCTGAGGAAAATCATCGATACAATGATTAGGAATGGATAATTAGACAAATATAAGAAACACGGCGGCGGCAACATTGACGATAGGGGGCCTCGAAGATAGCGAAATGAAATCAAGGTAATCATAGAGGAGTTCCCTAGCAACCATCTAATCAAAAGTCAAATCAACACGATCAATGTTAGGGGAAGGGAAAAACCAATCGTTCTGGCTCTAGACGAGCAAGCAACCACGTTCACTCACAGTGAGCTGACGGGTCCGCCCGGGGCAATGGAACTGCCGATAGTGACACAGGTCGGAATAAACGATTTCGGTGTCAATCGGGTACTCCTTGACACCGGGGCAGCTCGAGACATCATCTACCTGGAAACCCTGAAACAGTTGAAGATTGGAATGTCCAGGTTGAAGCCTTATTTAGGAATGTTGGAGGGATTCTCTAATGATAAAGTGACAGTGTTGGGCGTCATCGAATTGGAGGTAGAAATTGGCGACCACCCGTTATACCGCAAAGAAAAAATCAAATTTTTGGTGGTCGATCTACACTCCCACTATACGGCGATCCTGGGAATCCCGTCGCAAAGAAATTTCCAGATGTTGTTTCGATTCCCCACCAAAGGTCAAAATTTTATACGGATGAAGGTTGGATCAGCAGTCAGCCAGTCCCAAACTCTACTAAACCACGTAACGACAAATCGCAGCTATTATCCTGCAATAGGATCGGGCAAGAGGCCCCACGGAAAAGTGTCTGAATCGGCTTCCAGAAGGGCTCGTGTGGACACAATCGGGGTAATGAAAGCTCAAACCGAGCCGTGCCCCCAGAAGAGATCATGCCTGCCGGACCCAAGACAGTCATTTTTGCGACATCCTCCAGGTCAGGGATGAATTAGATTTCACCGCCGAAAACGAGCTGATAGAAATATCAATGAAAAATATCCCGACCAAAAGGTGAAAATTGGTGGACAAATGGAAGAAGACGAAAGGGAGAATTTGATCTTACTGTTAAAGAAAAACCTGGACGCTTTCGCATGGGTAGTCATGGATATGAAAGGGGTGGAGCCCGAAATCGCGCTACACCATCTGAATATGGATCCTCACTTCAAGCCTATACATCAAAGAGCCCGCCAATTCTCCAAAGAAAAAGAGGATGCGTTCAAAATCGAAGTGAGTAAGCTGATCGAAGCCAGAATTATCCGTGAGCTTCAATACCTGACCTGGCTGGCCAACGTGGTGATGGTCAAGAAACATAATGGAAAATGGCGCATGTGCATCAACTTCACCGATCTGAACAAGGCCTGCCCGAAAGATCCTTTTGAGCTACCCAGGATCGACAGAATGGTCGATCGGATAGCTGGCTTCGAAATGCTAAGTTTCTTGGACGCATACTCCGGGTACCACCAAGTGATGATGTCTGATAAAGTGAAAGAATTGGCTGCTTTCTGAGCGGCAGGTGGACATGTACTACTACGAAATGATGCCGTTTGGGTGGAAAAACGCCGGGTCGCCAGAGGATGGTCAACAAAGTATTTGGTTCTCAGGTCGGGAAGAATATGGAGGCTTATATAGACGACATGGTTGTTAAGTCTGTCCGGACTGACCACCTGGCTGACCTGCAAGAAACTTTCACCAATGTAAAGATACATTCAATGAAGCTGAACCCCGCCAAATGTACTTTTAGTGTCCAAGCCGGGAAATTCCTAGGTTTCATGGTAACTCAAAAGGAATAGAGGCGAACCCGGAAAAAATACAGGCCCTGGCCAACATAAAAGAACCAATATGTGTGAAGGAGGTCCAAAGGTTTAATGGAAGTTTATCGCTCTGGGAAGATTCGTCTCTAGATCCGCCGACAAGTGCCTCCCGTTTTTCCTCAAAGGAAATAAAACCTTCGAATGGTCAGAAGAGTGCTCTCAGGCCTTCAAAGCTATCAAGACATACTTGGAAAGCTGATCGCGTGTAAGTCACTAACGTCGATATTACTAGCAAGAATACTAGGTACATCGCAGTATAGTAAATGCGAGTCAAGGTCGATCCCACAGAGACAATGCAACTTATACATAGAAATGATTCTAACCTAACTAAGAAGCAACATATAGTGATGCGAATCAGGATCCATCATATATCTCATTTATAAGTATTATTATATATATTATTATCTAAATAATAATATAATATATTAATTATAAAGTACATGGCTGATTTTGGATAAAAGGGGCGCCACTTTGATGATGAAGATACAAGAATTCAAGTCTTGGAAGAAAACAAGTTCATGTACAAGCATTAAATAAGATACATTGAATCTAGATTCAATGAATCTAGCTAGTCTTGCATATGGCCGAAAATTAGCATCCATGTATCTGAATTTGAAGTGTTTTTCTTATGTATCTAGCTTCTTATAATGTATCCTTGAAGCCTATAAATAGCCTACTACTTGTAACTTGTAATTCAGTTTTTATCAATATAACTATTTGAGTTTTCTCCAAAGTGTTTACTTTTGGTGTGTGTTTCTGAATAGAACACTAAACTTAGGATTTATCAACAAACTTGAGCAAGTTGTTGTGGCATCCAAATCGATCCAAGGTCCTTAGAAACAAGATTTCTAAGCTTCCAAGGACATTTCCAAGAATCCCTAGAAACAGGATTTCTAGGCTTTTCAAGGAAGCTCTTATCTTTTTACTAACTTATCTTTTTATTCAAAACAACTTTACTTCAATCCGATCCTATTCATCATATTCATAAAACAGATTCGTATCATATAGGCAGTCATTGACCAACAATAATATAAAAGAAACCAAACATGGTATACCTTTCCCTCTCCTCACCGATCTACTAACTTGGATTAGCTAATCGTTATGTCTACTTCCCCACATAATTCCCTTAGATTAATCGCGAGCTTTTAATGATTATTATCATATTTATCAGCTACGGGTGCAATTCCTACTCCTATCTACTCCGACAATGGCAGTAGACAATCTATACACAAGCTACCCTCCTTAATTGGTCCGTAATAGCCCATACACATAAAGAACTAGAACTGCCGATATTGAACGTTACCTCATACCGCTAATCCACCTAGACAGCTGTCGATATTGACCAGCACGTTCCTAGGGTCCATCAAGACTATGTCCTAATTAACACTTCACTTGCGGTCCTTCATGTTACTTTACGAATTAGGAATACTAGATTGGCCAGACCTATTACTCGTTTTAATTATTTCTGCCGATCAACGTAGCTGTAGTGAATCCCAGTTTAGGTTTTCTAAAATATGCCTCGGAAAACAGGTATAGACCGCTGGTTTACCGGGGCCGGCTTTTCTTAATTTCTGGATCTACATTGCTCAGTACGATTAAAATAAATAAATTATGGGGTTGTTAAACATGCAGATTAAATAAACACATAAATACGAACATATATACCATATTGAAGACAATAAAGGAACATTCAAAGCTTCATACCTTCGATCTAGCTCGATCTACTCAAGCTAGAGATGATGGAAGAAGGGAGGAAACCAAAAACAACTCTCCAAAGCTCAAGAAAACTTTATTTCATAATAATATATATTGTATTTGTAATACCAATCAATAGTTATACATAATCTGTAATTGCGGCCTTTTATAGATACAATGACCGACTTAAGACTCCCTAAAACCCTAACCGACTTAGACAATACGGCAGAATGAATTTCGTGTTGAATAAGTCACTGGTTTACCGGGCCTAACCCTCGGGTTACCGAGCCTTCTATTCTTCTTTTTCTTCAGCAGGCTTCTCCTTGGGCTTCAATCACTTAGCCCAATGCATTCCTTTTGGTCCAGATCCGTTATCCAATGCTCCAGATTCGGTACATCCTATAAAATGCACAAAACGAGACAAAATAGTACCAGAACATCGGGAAAATAGCATAGATGCAGAATTACGATTCTAGAAACACTCACATAGCATTTAACACATATTCTAAGCAATAAAAAGCCTATCTATCCTCTCTTGAGCAGAATTCGGGGTGCATATGGGTATAAATATTGGTACCATTTAGAGTGTCATCACAATCTCTCCGCTGTTAGTCAGTCCGAACCTAAGAGATGAGCACTTTTTTTACCTGGTAGCTTCGGACCGGGCCGTTGCCGCTGTTCTAGTCAAGGAGGATGGGACCCTTCAAAAGCCCGTTTATTATGTTTCCAAGGTCCTCAGTCCCGTTGAGAGACGCTATCTTAATGTAGAAAAATTAGCTTACTCGCTCGTTGTTGCTGCCCAATAACTTAAGGCTTATTCTTCTTCACACACAATCGTGGTCTTAACCAATAGTCCTCTACGACAGTTGCTGCATAAGCCGGACCTCTCGGGTCAAATGCTGTGATGGGCCAGAGAGTTGACTGAATTCAACATTCGATATGAGCCCAGGAAAGCTATTGTTGGTCCCAGAGAAGGGTAAAACTATAGTCGAGGGGGGGGGGGGGGGTGAATGACTATAGTGGAGTTCTCAAAAAAATTTCTTGTATTTAAAAGATTTCGGGCAGCGGATAAGTCCCTTCTAAATATGTTGTTCCAAAGTAGTTTGTGCAGTCACTGATATGTAGTATGCAATGAAATAAAGTGTTGTAGAGTAAATTGCTGAAAGTAAATAGACACAAGGTTTATAGTGGTTCAGGGTGGTGTAATCCCTTAATCCACTCTTCTCAAGTAATAATTGGAGGAATTCACTATTGTTTTCACAGATACAATAGCCTGATTGTGACTATCACTCCCTGACTGTAACAGCTTCAGTGACTTAGTCTCTTTCACTGCTCATTGAGATCAAATCCTTTAGCAGCTATCACAAACACAACTCATTCTCAGATGGCTCTGATTCAGTTGCTTGATTGAAGTGAATTGGATTCACAAAACTTGTTGATCAGACTCAATGCTTGATGTTGAAGTTGTAGTTCAGAGTTTTGAGTTGATCACTAGATATTCCCTTTTAAGCATAGATGAAGGATTTTCAATTTGATAGAGTTTCTGCTTGTAAGTTCTCATATTTGATCGTTCTCTTGTGTGTCTTTTCTTGTCTGTCAATGCCTTCTATTTATAGCCTTGATGAACCTTGATTTGAATTTTCGTCCGTTGGCTATATTAATGAGGGGAATAATCCATGATTTTATTCTCGATTCCCCCTTAATTAAATCCTCCTTGATTTTAGTGATCGGATTTTTATTCAAATGTTTATCAGAAAATCCGTCCTTGATTGATCCTCAATTGATTGTGCATTTAATGCATGATCCTCTGAATCTTCCTCATATTTAAAAATTTGATAAAGTAAAGTTTACTTGGCCGTTCCTTGAATGGTTGAGTGGTCTCTCTGACTTTGCCGCATAGGTCTTCCTTCACTGCTTTGTCATTACTCAGCCGAAAGTCAGTTCACTTTGCCGAATTATTTTTTCCTTCATTCATTTCAGTTTAGGAGAATCTCTATACTTCACTGATCCTTGTTTTATGTGAGATCAGTGTACACCATATTTAAACATTAAGTTTCATCATTTGGAATGTAACTTAGACTTATCCAAGGTCATCACAGACTTCCTTGGTTATAAGTCAGACCATTATGTCTTCATGCTTCTCTGCTGGTACTTGGTCGCTTTTACTTTGCCGAACATCTGATTTCACTTTGCAGTCCTACCAACTAGTGCAATACTTGTCTAACTCTACTTATACAACATGTCAGACTCTAAGTAAAGACTTATACAGAGAATTCTAACTTATTTTCAGGCTTGCTATAACAGCTAGTATGGCCATCATCAAAACATAACAAAATGTTCATAACAATTTCCCCCTTTTTGATGATGCCAAAACCCTCATAAGCCTGAACATAAGTATACCAAATTTTTCAATATAAACACTGGAATAAAACTCAATAATTTTATTCATCCATTTAAGGGCAATAAGATAAGTCAGTTCAAAGCATATTCAGATAGCTGTAATTACATTTTACTCAATTTTGCTTTGTACCTCTTGAACTTTGTGGTCTGGACCTCTTCCATATCTTTCCAGTCGATCTCTAGAAACTTCCACTTCCAGTATGATATAGCAGTGTACTCATAAACTCCATGAAATACTCTCTTGGCAATAAGTCTGTTAAAATCAGGCATAGTGTCATTTGCCCTAGGTTCTCCAAAATACTTCTCAAGTCTATCCCTAGCTTCTGCAATGTGTGAGTCAGCAAACTTGAGATTCTTGTACAGACCCCATTGGTCTTGTTTGTTCATTCTCCCCATAGGATTGAAGTATTTCGCCATATAGTTGAAATCCTCTTGTTGCTCAGTTGGTAATTCTTCTGGTCCTTTTGCAGAAAGTGGTATGGCTGTACTTGGTCTGCTGGTTCCAACACTTTGCTGGAGAGATGCATGTTGTCTTTTAATGCCATTGTATATTTTGGCAATGTGAACTCTCAACTGTTCATCCTAATAGCTTAGTCAGTCTGCCCAAGCTTCATCTTGTGTTTGATTTGGATACAAAACTCTTTTTGGACTCTGAAAAATTCTTTTACATGATCTAGGATCTCAGCCTCATATTCTTGCTTGTTTCTGTGAGTTGGGAAACTTCTTTTCTCTCTGCTTGTACTGGTTCTGTGTTCTCTTGCTGATCTCCTTTGCTGATTTGATCCAGGTCTTTGCTATCCACCTGATCTATCTCTATCATCGTCCCTTCTTTGGATAGGATGAGGAAATCCTATGTAGGGTTCATTTGAGGCCTTTTCTCTTTCTTCTCTGGTCTTCCTTTGCTGCTCTTCAGCCTCATTTCCGATTCTTATTTCTCTGTCCCTTGCTCTCAGCTGTTCCTCTATAAAATTTGAGGGTCTGAGTGTTGATCCTATAGGCTTATCACCTTCCCCCTTTTTGGCAGCATCAATGCCTTGTTGGAGTAAGATGTTGTTTGTAGCTTCAACTGTACCAATTAGTGAGTCCAGTTTGGACTCAATGGATGTGAACCTGGAGTCATGATCAGTCATCTTTTGGGTTACACTTCTAAATCTGGTTCCAAAAGCAAGAGCCATGAACTCATTTTCTTGAGAGATGTGTTGTCTGAGTCCTGCAAGATTGTTGGTGATGTTGAGGTTTAACTGTTTGTGTTAGGAAATCTACACGGGAACGCAGCGGAATTTAAAATTTTATTTCCTTTTAACCAGGATCGACTTCCTTTGCTTATTGATTTATCTCATTTATTATAATATCTTATATTAAATAAATCTAGAATATTGTCAATATCTTATATTGAATATTTCCAAGATATTGTCAATATCTAATATTGACTATTTTTATTTTATTACCATAAATCAATTTACACATGTGTATATATCACATATATATTATTACACATATAAATCCATTTATATATATATATATATATATATATATATATATATATATATATATATATATATATATATATATATATATATATATATATATATATATACATACATGCATATGCATAGTACCAAACACTTTTGCACACACGCACACATAAGTATTATATATATATATATATATATATATATATATATATATATATATATATATATATATATATATATATATATATATATTAATATTTGGTAATACCATTAATTAAATTGCACAATCCAAGTGTATCTTATACACACAAATTATGCCACCTTAGCCAATAAATTGGCATCCGGGATATTCTTTAATTAACATAATAATATTAATATCTTGTATTTAATTTATTCATAATAAATAAATACCACCATATTAATTTACCACTATAACATTTATAGTCTCGAGATAAACTTTCCTTATTTGGTTATCATCTATAACCACATTTTAATCCGGCTAGATGTTCATATGTGTGTGACCCGATAGGCTTCCGAATATGTTGGCCGTAGACACAAAGTGCAAATTATGAAAATGCCCTTCATACCTAACACGGGACAGCGTCTAGCAACACACCGTGACCCCCAATCATCGGAAGAGTCAAATGCAATGACTACTACCCTACTACCTTTCATGTGAAACAATTACCGTGTAACTTACAATCCTATCGCTGAAACAATATCATACAGTCGGTAGTCGAGTGTCAAAACATCAACGACCGTATCTTATAATCTGGATATCAAGCTCTCTCGAAGTAACTCATTTACTTCCACTTTGCAAAGATTCACGAGAGTAAGACATTCCTTATAAGATTGCCCTTTCGGATACTCACCCCTACTGATAGGGTACGCGATTCCCAGACGACCAAACATGTATACTCCGCATGCTTCAGTATCACACCCAATCACTACCGCATGATCGCCCTATGGCTAGGGGAAACCTCAATAGTCTCAAAGCATGATAATCCACACCGTGATGCCATGAAGACTCCGGTCAAAGGATAATTACACAACCGTCACATAGTGTGACACTTATCCGTGTAAGTGGGTCAGTCTAACGTATGCATTCTCTAATACACATCCACGTACAGTCCAAGTGTCTCTACACTTCGATAGACGAGATCTATCCCTGCCCTAAAGGCAGAAGACATCTAATACGTGCTAGCCTGTTCATACTATCAATGCCCTGTTTAATAGTACATCAGCCTAGAGACATTTAAGTATCAAACTTATTAAAGTGATTAGAGATCTCATCAACCATAATCGCCTATCATGGTTTCTCTATCACAGTTTAATACTAAGGACGTTATCATATAACAATTCATAATTGGTTCTTTAAAAGAACATACATATGGCAACAGAAAATCCATTTTATATATGTATAAACATAAAAAAAAATAGTAGAAATGATCCGACCTGGTCGGATCCGGTCCAACCTGATTGGTTTAGGACACTATTTCAACAATCTCCCACTTGGCCTAAAACCAATCACTAGCACACACAAGACCAAGTTGAAACACAAGAATCTCATGCAATACTCGCAACCAGCCCTAGACATGAACGGATCGCTATCCGTGGGGACTCAGACTATCTCCATATCATGTTCCAAATGGCCAAGTCAAAGGAACCGCCTCAACACACACACGAATCTCTGACGAGACCCTGGTCCTTGCTTTAAGCAACGAATCCATTTACTATATCAGCTATATAGAAAGGTGGAGGAACCACACAAGGTTTAGGAATGAACCTTCTAGATCCATGTACTACTCCCGCTGCACCTCTAAGGCACTACTATGTTTTGGCTAAGTTGTAGAGTTCACAGTGACCCATAGCTAAGAACATTTCCAGCTCACTGTATCACTTAATCAAAGTGACTACAAATCCAGACTGTAGCTCCCACTCGCCTTCATAAGACTCAAGATATATGTCTGTATATCTACGTTAATTTAATTCCAAGTTTCAATAAACTAGGAAACCTTCCTTAACTTTTTTAAGGATAATCTCGACATTCACCAGATTTACTTTCATACTTGCTCATGACTATTCATGGACTATGAACATCTGGTATTAATTTTATGATGGTTCTTATCGCAGTAGCAAAGGAAACCTTCCATAAACATCATCTTTCACCTTATCTTTAGGACCAATGTCCTAACATAGACATATCTCGCGATCAATGCTAAACTTCTTTTAGCATCACACCTATATAGGTAAACTATAATCTGACAGCAGTTAAATCTACCACTGTAGATTCTTATTTCTAAAATAAGAACTGCTAATCCATGTGCTTTCGTAAAGTCCTTGAACTACCATACAATAATTGACTGTGACATGGGGCATTAACTCTCTCTCGAGATATCTAATAACTTGCTCAAAAATCATAACACACTTCCACTATCCATCTTGCACATTGGGCATATCCTTCTTTTGACTAAATCAAACTCTTTTGATTATCAAACAAAGAAATCGTCTAGGGAAACTTGTTCGAGTCCATAAATGGATCTCGTGGGCTCACATATCATGTTATCGTCTATGAACATCGGGTTGTTTGCCCAACGTCTTCAACACTATCATATAGTCATGATACGAAGTCATAACAAGTATTATCTGAATAGAACTGGGCTCAGCCTTACAGGGACATTCTTTTCAGGTAAGGCAGACTAGGTTCACAACCTGGTTGTCACTTATGGAATCTAATTCAGATATTATGGATCTTAGCCATATATCTCAATCTTTCCTTTCAAACATTCCTTCATAAGTCGTGAGATATTCATTCTTCAAGATGAACATACCATCAGCCTTTTCAGGCTTGAGTTTATCCACAGACTTACAGAACTTTTGTGTGCACTGAGCAGTGTTCTACACCTCATCGCTATATGGCATCTGCTCATGTTCCAATGGTTGAATATATCTTTGTGGTTCTCAAACTCTTTTGAGATCTAATTTACTCCCACTGTTTCTTTTGGAAGAAACACTTCCTTTAGAAGACAGCATGTTTGGAGACAAAAATTTTGCTCCGCGGAAAAGTAAATAATAACCAGCGTACTTGCTAAGACATTCCACAAAGTTGCATATGTCGTACTAGGCTCAAAGCCTTTCTGACATTGCCTATGAAAACTTCAAATCATCGGTTAAGATAGATTCGACATTATCCTCTTCCATATCTAATATGGAATTTATTCAAACTTTATTCTTTGGAACTTGGTTAAGTATAAGGGCACTTATCCCGAAACGGGTAAGGATACTTCGATGGCTTAAGCCACACATTTATCATATAAAGTGTTTTTTCCATTTTGGGAACACAATCTAATTGCGTATCCCAAAGATGGTATCCTTCAAGGGAGAATCTTATTCCTTTCGGAAGACTTCTGAAACACCCTTCAGGTATTAATTACTTCAATCCAATTGAAGATTAATTCCTAAGTAGCTCATCAATCTCATATTCATACTAGCTCGAACTTTTCGGGCTTTCCGAATTGTCGTACTTCAATAAGTACATTCAAATATTTCTAAAATAGTCATAGAGATTAATAAACAATTATTTGTGGCATTAATTGTCATAAGCCAACAAACATCGGTATGTTTAGGCTTTAGATAATTTTTCTAGATTTTATAACCTTTTCATAAAAGGGTAATTTAGTCAACTTTAGATAAGATACGTATCACCCACATGATTCATAATCACATGGTTCAAACATCATCTAAATGACATTTGATTATTTGTTTCTCTTCCAGAGAGTTGACATCTAGAACAACTACAAATATCAAGAATAACAGCCATACAAATATTTAGTTGAGATCTCATCACATATATCAACTATATAGTGACATCAATATAGTATGTTAAATTCAGTTGTAACGCCCCGTTCCCGGACACCGAGTCCTTATCCGGAAATGAAACGTTCGGCACGTATAAAATAAAGTAAATTCACTTTACGTAAGCCTCTACTACGTCGTATCAAATTAAAGCAAACGGAAGCAAAAACTCGGGTATAAAATTTCTAAATGTTTAAGAATATAAAAGGAAATCTAAAAGCGGAAATGTAAATTTATTACATTTGAGAAAATACGAAAATCCCAAAAGAAAAGTACTACACGCGTCTCGAAAGACCAAAAGTCTACCACACAGTATCAAAAGTCATCCAAGAATATACGTAAAGCGAGAAATAAAAGTCTTCAACGAAGCCGTCAAACGTCGTCGTCGAACTCCTCCTCGAAAACTGTTAGTCTTCTCATCCCCAAACACATAGAAAACAATGCATTTGAGGTAAGTACAACGTACTTAATAAGAAAGAGAAGCTATGACATCAACTATAATTTATAAGGAAAAGATATTTAATTCGATTTGTTGTTTATGTGAGACTGACTCAATCTAGGGTCATTTCATGTCCATCAACATAAATTGACTAAACGTTTCTACTTAGCTTATCTATGTTACAACCGCACTCAAGGGCACTACGCGCATCCACCTTAGCAGAATCCCTCCGTACTTAGGGTTTTGGCCGACCCACGGAGTTCTTCCACCTCAGGAAACTCTTTCAAAACATATCAGTGGATCACACCAATATCCACGAAGTCTAGAAAAGGTAGACTCCGATAGCACGCTGGCGTCTCAAAGAGAGTCCCTCTGTACTTAGGGTCATTGACCTCACAGAGATCCTCCACCTTCGTGAGGTAGCACATGCATCGCGATTTAGCCTGGTGCCTAGCCAAGAGAGACATATTGTTTAATCTTTTACTAGTCAAGTACGTTGATTATTAGGATGATTAACTAGCCACCTAAGTGTTTTCAAATAATCTCCCTCACACAAACTACTCTCTTCCTAGACCACTAGACACGGACAAGTCCTAGCAATTACACGTACATTGATGAATGCTAACTCATCAAAGCACAAGCCTATCATGCTCTTCCGACGGATCCGAACTTCAACTCCCTTTAAGAGTACATTCGGTGTTTTAACCGAACGAATCGAAGCTCAATTCAGCTTGTTCAAGGTTATACAATATTAACCTATCACGCTTAAAGGTTTCATAAAGCTAAATCATGCTTATAAGACTATACAACGACCAACCAAGGAAAAGGGCAAAATAAGCTGACGCGCCCGCTTAAGGCTCTGGGCGCCCGTCTGAACCTTATTGGGCGCCCGTCCACTATGCCCGACGCCCGTCCACGTAAAAAACGCTTTCAATCTCGAATGTAAACAAAGCTTCGAACGCCCGTCCGTAGAGGCCAGGCGACGCTGTCCGATATGTGCCCCAAGTAGACGCCCGTCCCAAGAGGCCGGACACTGCCCACCTGGGTTCGACTAGAACCCTAAACCTTCATCATACGATTTCCAAAACGATTCCAAACCGAACAGCAGCAAGAACGACACAGAAAAGCTCTGAAAATTATGTCTAAACATAATATGGCACCTATGATCAATAACCAATCCATAAACTCATCAATCTAGCATCAAAAACACCCTACAATTTCATCTAAACCTTATAAAGGACAATTGAGATCATAGGGATAGTTTTCTTACCTATTTGCAGCCGGAGAAACTGATCAGAACCTCAACAAAAGCCTGCAGCTTTGCCCACCAAACTGGTATCAAGACGATGCTTTCCTCACGACGATTCTAATGCTCCCGTCCGATCTGAAAACAACCTAGAATCGCCTCGGTTATTGGTGAAACCTTCCCAACCCTCACTTCTCTCCTTGAATGCGCAGAAGAGAGGGAGAACGTGGCTGCTCTTTTTTTTAAACAGGTTATGGGGATCATCAGTCAAATTTTCCTTTAAATACCCATTTCCATAAAACCTTAATTTTCCTTAATTGTCCCCAATTACCAAAAATCAGCAATTCCCTTTTAATTTATATACATGTTGTCGAAAATACATATATATAAAATCAACAAAATACTTAACTCCATTAAAAGAAAAGAAATAATAATATTTCGCTTACTTAAAATGACACGCTCTGCCACTTTCCTAAAATCGAATATTACATTCCCCCCTTAAAAGGAGTTTTGTCCTCGAAACTAGAACATACCTGGTAGATCAACAAACTCTTGGAATTCATTGATCATGTCGCTTTCCACTTCCCAGGTTGCCTCCTCGGGTGAGTGATTACTCCACTGAACTAATACCAAGGGAATCATCCGCCTCTTAATCGTCTTTTCTTTCCGGTCTAGAATCTTGATAGGTCTTTCGTCGTAAGCAAGATTATCTTGTAGGATTTCTGGATCAACCGTAGTTTCAACATCGTTCTTCGTCAGACATTTCTTCAACATCGAAACGTGAAATACGTTATGGACTCTCGACATCGATTCTGGCAACTGAAGCTTATAAGCTAACGTTCCAACTCTTTCCAAGATCTCGAAAGGTCCGACATATCTTGGACTTAGCTTTCCTTTCTGTCCAAAGCGTTTCACTCCCTTCATCGGTGAGGCTCGTAGATAAACTTTATCACCGACTTCAAACTCAAGAGGTCTTCTTCTAACATCAGCCCAACTTTTCTGCCTGTCTTGAGCTGCCTTCAAATTCTTCTTGACCAACTGAACCCTTTCCTTTGCTTGTTCAACCATTTCCGGCCCCAGTAATCGCCCTCTCTCGACTTCATCCCAAAACAAAGTGGCGTCCGACATCTTCTCCCATACAACGCTTCAAACGGTGGCATGCCTATGCTTGCATGAAAATCTGTTGTTATAGGAAAACTCACGCTACCGATAGGTAATCATCCCATGATCCACCTACCTCCAAAACACAAGCTCTTAACATGTCTTCAAGTGTTTGGATGGTCCTCTCAGTTGTCCATCCATGCGAGGATGAAAAGCCGTGCTCAAATCCAACTTAGTTCCAAAGGCTTCTTGTAAGCTCTTCCAAAACCGACTGACAAATCTCGAATCATGATCCGAAACTATCGAGATAGGAACTCCGTGTAGCTTCACTATATTATCCAGATATAGTGTTGTCATTTTCTTCAACGGCATGTCAACTTTGTATGGCAAGAAATGGGCAGATTTGGTCAATCTATCCACAATCACCCAAATTGCATCATGTCCTCCCTTTGTCCTAGGTAATCCGGTGATGAAATCCATCGTAATCTTATCCCACTTCCATTCAGGGATGTCCAATGGCTTAAGCATTCCCCCGGGTCTTCTATGTTCTGCTTTAACCTTCTGACAAACATCACACTCTGCCACAAACTTGGCTATTTCCAACTTCATCGAGGGCCACCAAAATCTTTCCTTTAAATCTCTGTACATTTTAGTAGCACCTGGATGAACCGCAAAAGCAATTCTGTGTGCCTCTTCCATAACTCTTTGTCTCAGGTCGCCGGCATTAGGTACACACAGACGATCCTGGTACCACAGATTCCCATTCTTGTCTAGCACGTAGCCAACTGTAGGCTTCTCTCTAGCAACCCGCTTCAAATCAACCAAAACCGAATCTTCGTCTTGCTTCTCCCGGATGTCATCCATCAACTCAGATCTTGCTAACAACGGTGCCACAAACTGCCGGTCTTCGATCTGATCAAAGCTTCTGATGTGCAGCCCATCTAGTTTTTCTGCTACTACCTCAACACTGGAAGCTGCAAACACTGGTTTCCTGCTCAAAGCATCTGCTACTATATTTGCTTTTCCCGGATGGTACTGAATATCCAAATCGTAGTCCTTCACAAATTCTAACCATCTCCTCTGTCTCATATTCAGATTCTCTTGGGTGAAGAAATACTTTAAACTCTTATGGTCGGTGAAGATCCTTGCTTTAACTCCATACAGGTAGTGCCTCCAAGTCTTTAAGGCAAAAACTACCGCTGCCAACTCTAAATCATGTCTCGGGTAATTCTTCTCATGCACCTTCAACTGCCTAGATGCATAAGCTATCACTTTTCCTCCTTGCATCAACACACAACCTAAACCCTGTCCTGAAGCATCGGTATAGACATCGTAATTATCAAAGATCTCCGGAACTGCTAACACTGGGGCCGTAGTCAACTTCTTCTTCAGTGTCTGAAAAGCTATTTCGCACTCTCTAGTCCATTCAAACTTCACATTCTTATGTGTCAGCTTAGTGAGTGGAGTAGCTATCTTCGAAAAGTCTTGTACAAATTTCCGGTAGTAACCAGCCAAGCCAAGAAAATTTCTTACTTCTGAAACGGTGGTCGGTCTAGGCCAATTCTCAACTGCCTCGATCTTCACTGGATCAACTTGAATACCATCTCCAGAAATCACATGACCCAAGAAACTAACTCGATCCAACCAAAAGTCGCACTTTGAAAACTTTGCATATAACTGATTCTTCTTCAAGGTCTCCAACACTATTCTCAAGTGTTCCTCGTGTTCTTTTTCATCCCTTGAGTAGATAAGGATATCGTCTATGAACACAATCACAAACTTATCCAAATACGGCATGAAAACACGTTGCATCAAATCCATAAATGCAGATGGAGCATTAGTGAGTCCAAAAGGCATGACAAGGAACTCATAATGTCCATATCTCGTACTGAAAGCCGTCTTCGGTATATCTGCCACTTTAATCTTCAACTGATGATAACCGGATCTCAAGTCAATCTTAGAGAACACTTTCTTGCCTTGCAACTGGTTAAAGAGGTCATCTATCCTTGGTAGAGGGTACTTATTCTTGATGGTAAGGTTGTTCAGCGCTCGGTAATCGATACACATCCGCATGCTACCATCCTTCTTCTTCACGAACAAGACAGAGGCTCCCCAAGGCGAGGTGCTGGGCTGAATTATGTTCCTTTCAAGCATATCTTTAAGTTGAGCTTTTAACTCCTTTAATTCAGCCGGTGCCATCCTATAAGGTGCCTTAGCAACTGGTGCCGCCCCCGGTAACAACTTTATCTCAAACTCGATTTCCCTATCTGGCATGTTTTGATGACAGTTAAAATATACATGTTTATGTCATCAATTCTAACCTTAAATCAGAGTTAATTATATATATTTCATGTTTAATCACGTGTTTATATTTATTATTTAATGATAAGTGATTATTAATATGATAATTGGTATTTAGCTATTTTTATTATAAAAGAGCAATTAATTGTGTGATAAATGCTGATTTTGCAGATCATGATAAATCGGGAAGATAATTATCATACAATCGGGAGATCTCAAGATAAAAGAGAAGAAAATCGGAGCATTAAAGAAAAGATAAATCGATCAATTCAAAAGCATGGAGTGGGGAACAAGTCGAGACGAACCGAGTGTGTGAAAACGCGTAAAGAGGAGGCTCGGTCGACCGAGCCATGCCATTCGATCGACCCGGCGTGTGCGTTCGATCATCCGAGCCTGATGTGATAAATGCATGTCAATCTTCTGGATTCTCCCTATGTCGGCTTCAACTCCTATATAAGCAGCAGCTACGAAATTGAGAACACACACCACTACAACACAAAACAATTCATACAATTTTAGATTTTGAGTTTTATTTTCTTTATGTTCGTACATTGTGGATTCGCTGGATTCTCCGATTAGGGAGCGCATTAAAGAGTGGGAGTCACTCTCATCTTCGAGGTATGACTATTCAATTATGCAATCTTTATTCGTAGATCTCATTATATTCTATTATGGAGTAATTTTATTTGTATTGATTGCGTGATGTAGATTTATTTACGAACCCATGTGTTTAGGTTAGAAACGTTAAAGAAGTAATCATGATTTGTTCCGACACAGGCGTGTTCGGTCGACTCTAGACGTGTCACTTTCGGTCGCCCGAGTCTTTGCTCGTTCGATCGACCGAGCCTGGCAATGTGTAGGGCAATATTATGATCGGCCGACTACGCCGATTCTCTCGATTTGGAATTAAAACGAGTAATTAAACTCCGATCAACTTAGTTATTCGTCGTCATAATTTAACATGAAACCCAAAAAGTGATTGTTACTTAGGATATAGATTGAATCGGCATCTAAGAAGTACGCCTTACCCTAGGAATGTTGCTTAGATGAGGTTACGGTTTATACCGGCATCCCTGGTCTTGTAATTGTGTCGGTTATATGAGATGGAGGCATTAAAAGCGAAAGTCACGTAATGGAGACACGATGATTTAGAGGGCCTAATTGGAGCTAAATCTACCTTGGGATGACTCCCGTAGTCATAATAATTAATCCTTAACGCTTGTTTTATTTCGTTATCATCCTAATTCACATGGGGAGTTATAATCTACTAGCGTAATCAATACTATTTGTTTAGATAATATCAACCGTATTATCCGTGTTTTAGTAGTCTTTAGTTTGTCTTTGTGGTCTTTTGTGTCTTGTGGTTGTCACTATTTTATTTACTGCATTTAGTTGGTCGTAGACCGCCTTTTCAAGTTAGTTCTAATAGGATAAAGTTGTGTTTTATTTGTGCCGAGTCTCTGTGGGATCGACCTCGACTCTATCTGACTATACTACAATTGAACCCAGTTCTCTTGCTAGTGTGTTAGTAGGCATCGAGTTAATAATTTAACTTGACCTCCATCAAGTTTCCCGATAACTCTTCTGGAAACACCTCGGGGTACTTTCTTACAACATGAGTTTCTTCTAACTTCGGCTTCACTTGTTCTACATCCACTGCATACAACAAGTAGCCCTCACAACCCTTCTGACAAGCCCTGATGGCCTTAACCGCTGAGATGATCGGATGTCGCTTCTTACCTGGCTTGTACACATTGATACGTCTTGTCTGATTTTCCAGGTACTTTAAAAGTCACTTTCTTCTCTCTACAATCCAAGTGAACATAATTCTCGGATAGCCAATCTATTCCGAGGATTACGTCAAAATCTGAGAAGTCCAAAACCGTGAAGTCGCTCTTGCATCGATAAGGTCCAACTCGAACTTCCACTTGAGGTATTATCCTAGTCACCTTTGTTACCTTCCCTAACGGTGTAGTTATTTCCAAAGTATTCCTTAAAGGTTCTGAAGGTAAGTTCAATTTCTTAGCGACCTTGGTTGACACAAAAGTATTTGACGCTCCCGTATCAAACAAAGCCTTGACCACTAGGTTTTCTAACATTATCGTACCTAGGATGTATATTCATTTATTTAAATATAGTTACAACATGAATAAACACGCTATAAAATATCTTAACAAAAGAACAAAACAACAACATGGTACTCGAAATAACGTCATCCTCTCGGTTCCACAAAACCAAATCAATCGCAAAAACTCGAACCGGTCGGCTTGGGCCCCTCTTTCCGCTTCCTTGACTCGAACTACCTTTGTTCCCTCTGTTTGGACACGCTCTAGAAAAGTGTCCTGGCTCTCCGCAGATGTAGCAACCGGTATTGTTCTGCCTGCACACTCCCGAGTGATTTCTGTTGCACTTAGAGCAAAGCGGTGCACTGCTTTCGGGGCCTTAGCTGCCGTAGGAGCCGTCGTCTTCTTGACATTCTCATGCGGTGCTCCCTATAATTGCCTTGACTAGTCCCGAAGTTTCTCTTGTTCCCAACAACTCATCAGTAGCCCTCTTTCTAAAGGTCTCGACTTCCAAAGCTTTATTCAAGAGCTCTGCCATATATTTTGTCAGAAATCCCAACATGCCTGATTGGATTTCATAGGCCAAGCCTTCCTTGTAAAGAGCCATCTTCCTTTCCTCCACTTTCATCAACTCGGGGTAGAACCGCCCCAATTCGTTGAACTTATTGGTGTACTGGGTCACTGTGTACTGAGTACCTTGCTTAAACTTCAAAAACTGACTTGCCTTATCAGCTTGCACCGTAGCCGGAAAGTATTCGTTGTAAAACATAGCCTTAAAACCTTCCCAGTCCGTAATCTTACCGTTACTGCTTTGAATGGCATCGATCCATGCTTCGCTGCTTTAAGAGGAAATCGATCGCTAATCGTGCCATTTCTGTCTCCGGAACATGTATATTCCTGCAAGCCTTTTCAAAACCTCTCAGCCATTCTTCTGCCTTCATATGTTCCACATTTCCATAAAAGTTCTCAACTCGATTCCTTCTTAACCGTGTGTACCAATCCACAACTGGTGCTTGCTCAAAAGCCGGTCTGACTGGTGGGTAAACCGGTGGGTAACCATACGGTATCTGCTGTGGGTACTGTTGCTGAGGAGGGTAAGCCGGATACGCTTGAGATACAGGCTGGTAAGGGTAGTATCCCTGTGGATAACTCTGGTGAGGCTGCGGAGGGTACTGAGGTTGTTGAAAACCAACGGGTGGGTAACCAACGCCCTGCTGATGATCAAAGCGTGGTGAAGGTGGTACGGTAGGTTGAGGAGCATGACCTACAGGAGGAGGGTAAAAGACCTGCTGCTGCGGAGGATACACCGGTGGATAAACACTTGTTGGTGGAGGGTACACGCTAGCCACAGGTGGTGGTACATAGCCAGCTGGGGTATCACTTACCATGGTGAACTGAGCCGAACATCCCACGTGCCATCGTGGAGGTCGTTCCTGATGAGGTCGGGGTGACAAACTCTGATGAGACCTCGGTGATGGTGTCGCCGTATGTGGTGGTGGAGACAAACTCTGCTGGGATAAGGGTATCGGCCTCACTACACCACCCCCTACAACCGGTACGGGACTTTCCCCTCGAACTCCGGAAGACTCGCACCCGCTCACCTCATGAACACCATCCGATGATCAAGAAAACCAGGCGTTACTAAAAGGTCTAAAGAAGCTTATCTTAAAAGAAAGGAAGCCTAAAGGACGCTTCTCTCTGATACCAACTGTAACGCCCCGTTCCCGGACACCGAGTCCGTATCCGGAAATGAAACGTTCGGCACGTATAAAATAAAGTAAATTCACTTTATACGTAAGCCTCTACTACGTCGTATCAAATTAAAGCAAACGGAAGCAAAGACTCGGGTATAAAATTTCTAAATGTTTAAGAATAGAAAAGGAAATCTAAAAGCGGAAATGTAAATTTATTACATTTGAGAAAATACGAAAATCCCAAAATAAAAGTACTACGCGTCTCGAAAGACCAAAAGTCTACCTCACAGTATCAAAAGTAATCCAAGAATATACGTAAAGCAAGAAATAAAAGTCTTCAACGAAGGCCGCAAAACGTCGTCGTCGAACTCCTCCTCGAAAACACTGTTTGTCTTCTCATCCCCAAACACATAGAAAACAATGCATTTGAGGTAAGTACAACGTTTAATAAGAAAGAAGAAGCTATGACATCAACTATAATTTATAAGGAAAAGATATTTAATTCGATTTGTTGTTTATGTGAGACTCGACTCAATCTAGGGTCATTTCATGTCCATCAACATAAATTGACTAAACGTTTCTACTTAGCTTATCTATGTTACAACCAAGACACAAGGGCACTACGCGCATCCACCTTAGCGTAATCCTCCGTGCTTAGGGTTTTGCCGACTCCACGGAGTTCTTCCACCTCGTGGACACACTTTTGCAACATATCGCTGGATCACACCAATATCCACGAAGTCTAGAAAAGGTAGACTCCGATAGCACGCGCGTCTCTCAAAGAGAGTCCTCTCGTACTTAGGGGTCATTGACCTCAGAGAGATCCTCCACCTTCACAGGTAGCACATGCATCGCGATTTAGCCTCGTGCCTAGCCAAGAGAGACATGTTGTTTAATCTTTTACTAGTCAAGTACGTTGATTATTAGGATGATTAACTAGCCACCTAAGTGTTTTCAAATAATCTCCCTCACACAAACTACTCTCTTCCTAGACCACTAGACACGGACAAGTCCTAGCAATTACACAGACATTGATGAATGGTAACTCATCAAAGCACAAGCCTATCATGCTCTTCCGATGGATCCGAACTTCAACTCCCTTTAAGAGTACATTCGGTGTTTTAACTGAACGAATCAGAAGCTCAATTCAGGCTTGTTCAAGGTTATACAGTATTAACCTATCACGTTTAAAGGTTTCATAAAGCTAAATCATGCTTATAAGGCTATACAACGACCAACCACGGAAAAAGGGCAAAATAAGCTGAGACGCCCGCTTAAGGCTCTGACGCCCGTCTCAACCTTATTGGACGCCCGTCCAAAGATGGACGCCCGCCCACTATGCCCAGACGCCCGTCCCACGTAAAAACGATTTCAATCTCGAATGTAAAAGCGACTTCGAACGCCCGTCCGAGAGGCCAGACGCTGTCTGATATGTGCCCCAAGTAGACACCCGTCTAGTGAGGCCAGACGCTTTCGTCCACCTGGGTTCGACTAGAACCCTAAACCTTCATCATACGATTTCCAAAACGATTCCAAACCGAACAGCGGCAAAGAACGACACGTAAAAAGCTCAAAATTATGTCTAAACATACTATGGCACCTATGATCAATAACCAATCCATAAACTCATCAATCTAGCATCAAAACACACCTACAATTTCATCTAAACCTTATAAAGGACAATTGAGATCATAGGGATAGTTTTCTTACCTATTTGCAAATGGGAGAAACTGATCGAAACCTCAACAAAGCCTGCAGCCTTTGCCCACCAAATCGGTATCAAGACGATGCTTTCCTCACGACGATTCTAATGCTCCCGTCCGATCTGAAAACAACCAAGAATCGCCTCGGTTATTGGTGAAACCTTCCCAACCTCACTTCTCTCCTTGAATGCGCGAAGAGAGAGAGGAGAACGTGGCTGCTCTTTTTTAAACAGGTTATGGGGATCATCAGGTCAAATTTTCCTTTAAATACCCATTCCCATAAAACCTTAATTTTCCTTAATTGCCCCAAATTACCAAAAATCAGCAATTCCTTTTAATTTATATACATGTTGTCGAAAATACATATATATAAAATCAACAAAATACTTAACTCCATTAAAAGAAAAGAAATAATAATATTTCGCTTTATAAAAATGACACGCCTGCTCTTTCCCGAAAATCGGAATATTACATCAGTGACCTTCCAACTTTATCGGAATAACATTTATTCTTTACAATTGAATATGTCTACTAAATCCTAACAAATAACTGAAAGTATGTTCTTCATAAGAACCGAAACATAATAACATTTATTTAGTTCCCTTATCAGTTTACTAGACCCAGAATATGGTAAGTGTTACAACGTTTGCTTCACCTTTCATATATGTATTTAATCTTTCTAATTTAATCATACTCGTAAGATATCGTATATCTTAGAGTCGACTTTGAACTTAGATAGATTTATTTCAACTCACTTGCCTACAATTGAGACTTCAATAAGTTCTCTATTTAAGCACATGCCCTAACTTTCCTTTCAATCCTTTAAGCACTTGTAAATATTTCTTAGTGTAGTCTTCATAAGACTTAAAAAAGATCACAAGAGCTATGTCTTTAATTTCCTTTCATAAAGAAAATCTAAAGTATATTAAATAGTTTATTTAACCTTTGAATCGTATTCATACATTGACTATTTAATTAACCTTTAAACAATGATAGAATTAAGTCGACACTTAAATCTTACAATTTTGAAAACAACCTTTCCAAAATTCGGTCTAGTCGTTCTTATCCAACGTTTGAATAATTTATCATCGTATGACCGAATGATTATATTGGATCGTATCCAATATTACGAGCTTCCACTTTTATTTAATAATTAAAGTCTTGGATCATTGCATCAAATATGTAGTCTCCTTGTCTTTAACTACTATAAAGGGATTGCTCGTGTCATTGCTTATTTTAAAAGGATTCAAAATAACTTAACCATATTTGAGAACGTTTCTCAAAATTACCAGTTATAATTTGGTTTTACTAATCGAGAATTAAACATAAATATAGAATTTGCTAAAACTACAACATAAAAATGAAAATAAATGAGTGTTGTTGTTTATACACGCAAAATCAAAAATGGTCTTTTGGTTTAAGATTTTGCTCCCACTAGTCAACTACTCCCAATTGACTTTCAAGAATTATTAATTTCTTTAGTGGACAAGATCCCATTAAACTACCGCAACCCCCACTTTGGCTGGTGGGCCGAAAATAGTCTAATAGGTAGACAACATCCCTTTGTCAATCGTATCATATACAACTCTTGTTGTTTGACTAGTCAACTCTTTGACAAATTTCATCTCATGAAATAGTCAAACCCTTGCCTTTAAAATCCAAACGACCCCGCTTTGGCTGGTGGCCAAGAGAATTCTTAGTCAAGTCATAACCCCAATATTCGTGAGATCTCATACGATCATATCTCGATAATGACGATATACCGAGGTAGGTCAACCCCTCGCTTGGTCGGTGATGAGTTGAATCCGAACAAGGGCTCTTCACCGTCATTATAATATAGGGAGGCAATTTCAACTTGATTCTTTTGAGGTGGAAGTATTTATGTAAATTAATTCACTTAATTAATTTTTAATTATGGTCTCATCATAAATATGTCTATCTCTATAAACATACATCCTACACATTTATCTAGATCGTGCCTAGTCATGCATCTATCGTATCTTATAAAATAAATACAAGCACAAAATAAATAAATGCGTAAAGTAACCGGTATGATCATGGACTTTTCCTAGGTGCGGTTTCGAATACAAACTGACGAAATCGCGGGTCACAATCTAAGGGTAGCTGCAACCGCCAATAGGATCTTTAATGCGCCATTCTCCAATGGGATCTTTATTCTTATTTCTTTGGTCACCGTCTTCTGCTCCATTCTTGTTACATTTTATTCTATCTAATAAAATAAATACACCCGCCGCACACGGGGGGAGCTAACGGAATGGGATAAATGCGTAAAAATAAACTAGGTCACTTTCTTCATAACGCCTAGGACAATTTTTTAACCAACATAAAAATTAAATCATTCACATCTATCCTATCGGGCCGAGTCCATGATCAATCGGGTCCCTATAATCATATTATATCTACTATATCTAATCCATACAATAAAATCTTATGAAAAAGATAAAATTAAAATTTAACTACTTGCGTCTTAATTAATCAATTAACATTTAATCTATTAAATAATTTTATTCAATCAATTAACTAATTAACATTTAATTAATTAAATGATTTTAATCGAAATAAAATTAACGATTAATTTTAAACCGATTTTAATTTTAATTTTAATTAATTAGAACTATTACAAAATAAATCAAAATTAAAATTATTTCTCTTTTGTTTCTTTCCTTTTGATTCGTAATCAAAGGATGCTTTTAGTTTCTAAACCAAATTTGGCTTAGCTTCAGCCACTTTCCAAAATCAAAATTTTTGAAGTGGCTTGCAAACTAGACCTTTATAAATCAAATATTTGAAAAAGGCTCAGGCGTATTCCAAATTAAATATTTGGAAAGGCCAAATAATTTTAGTTTAGGCTCAGCCACTTTCCAAAATCAAAATTTTGGATGTGGCTTTGCGCTCAGCCTTTTTTCCAAATCAAATATTTGGAAAGGGCCTAGGCCTATTCTAAACAAAGTTTGGAAAGACCATTTTTATTTTAATGCCATGTGGCATCCCAATGACCCAAACTATTTGAACCATTGGTTAGCCACATGACACAACTAAACAAAGGGAAATTAACAATCACAACTATGAACTATATTGAATCATAAAATACATAAAACAAAAATTTGGAGATCCGCCAGCATTGACCGGTCAACCGACTGCCGGCAGCAGGTTGCCCTGCTGCCGCCGCCAGTCGGCCGAGCACCACCCGATCTCGTTTTTTTATTTTTTTTTTCTTTCTTTTCATGTATCACTTTTGTGAATAAAAAATCTTTCATTTTTTAATTACGTGATTTAAATGATAAAATTAACTACGCAAAATAACATGCTTATTGCTTAAGCTCGAAGCTCTCTCTGATACCACTGTTAGGAAATCTACGCGGGAACGCAGCGGAATTTAAAATTTTATTTCCTTTTAACCAGGATCGACTTCGTTTAAGCAATAAACAATTAAGCTAGTAGACGGTGGTTACCTTGGTTGATCTAAAAGATCGAAGCTTTGACCGTCTAAGGAGAGTAGTTCTGCATAGAGCCGCCCAAGTGTTCGGCCTTTACCGCTAGTCCACACGAGCACCCCGCCGGAATCCCATCATAGATTGCTATTGGAAAACTCCGGTTGCTAGACCGGCCTTTTTCCCCTCTCAAACTCTCCAAAAGATGCTCTCTATTTTACACAAGAACTATGAGCTCTTGCAATTGTAATGTACAAAAGAGTTTGACACCCACACTATATTTATAGTGTATATGGCGCCATCTATAAGAGTGGAGGAGAAGAAAACATTTTTCCAATAAAATAAGGAAAATATATTTGATTGATTTATCTCATTTATTATAATATCTTATATTAAATAAATCTAGGATATTGTAAATATCTTATATTGAATATTTCCCAGATATTGTCAATATCTAATATTGACTATCTTCATTTTATTACCATAAATCAATTTACACATGTGTATATATCACATATATATTATTACACATATAAATCTATTTATATATATATATATATATATATATATATATATATTACATACATGCGCATGCATAGTACCAAACACTTTTAAACACACGCACACATAAGTATTATATATATATATATATATATATATATATATATATATATATATATATATATATATATATATATATATATATATTAATATATAATATTAATATTTGGTAATACCATTAATTAAATTGCACAATCCAAGTGTATCTTATACACACACAAATTGCGCCACCTTAGCCAATAAATTGGCATCCGGGATATTCTTTAATTAACATAATAATATTAATATCTTGTATTTAATTTATTCATAATAAATAAATACCACCATATTAATTTACCACTATAACATTTATAGTCTCGAGATAAACTTTCCTTATTTGGTTATCATCTATAACCACATTTTAATCCGGCTAGATGTTCATATGTGTGTGACCCGATAGGCTTCCGAATATGTTGGCCGTAGACACAAAGTGCAAATTACGAAAATGCCCTTCATACCTAACGATCACGGGATAACGTCTAGCAACACACTGTGACCCCCAATCATTGGAAGAGTCAAATGCAATGACTACTACCTTTTATGTGAAATAGTTACCGTGTAACTTACAATCCTATCGCTGAAACAATATCCATACAGTCGTTAGTCGAGTGTCAAAACTTCAACGACCGTATCTTATAATCTGGATATCAAGCTCTCTCGAAGTAACTCATTTACTTCAACTTTTCAAAGATTCACGAGAGTAAGACATTCCTTATAAGAAGGCCCTTTCGGATATTCACCCCTACTGATAGGGTACGCGATTCCCAGACGACCAAACATGTATACTCCGCATGCTTCAGTATCACACCCAATCACTACCGCATGATCGCCACATGGCTAGGGGAAACTTCAATAGTGTCAAATCATGACAATCCACACCGTGATGCCATGAAGACTCCGGTCAAAAGGATAATTACACAACCGTCACATAGTGTGACACTTATCCGTGTAAGTGGGTCAGTCTAACGTATGCATTCTCTAATACACGTCCACGTACAGTTCAAGTGTCTCTACACTTCGATAGACGAGATCTATCCCTGCCCTAAAGGCAGAAGACATCTAATACGTGCTAGCCTGTTCATACTATCAATGCCCTGTTTAATAGTACATCAGTCTAGAGACATTTAAGTATCAAACTTAATAAAGTGATTAGAGATCTCATCAACCATAATCGCCTATCATGGTTTTTCTATCACAGTTTAATACTAAGGACGTTATCAATTGGTTCTTTAAAAGAACATATATATGACAACATAAAAGCCATTTTATATATTTATAAACATAAAGAAATAGTAGAAATGATCCGACCCGATCGGATCCGGTCCAACCCGATTGGGTTTATGACACTATTTCAACAATTTGAGCAAGTCTCCTTGTCTTTGCCCAACTATATTATGTACATCAATATACTCAGCAACAACCTGAAATCTTCTTTCAATGGAGTGACTTTCATCCTTAAATGCTGAAGTCATGGATTTGAGATACATGGCTTGCTGTTCCAGTTCCTCAGCCAGCCGATCTGCTGCCTTTTCAAAGGCCTCATTTGTTATGCCAGTGTGCGGATGAGTGAGTGTGTGATGGATGTCAGCTGGCTCTGGTACTGTTTGCTGCCCTCTGCCTTGATGTTGAGTAACATCTATACCAACTTCTACTTCTTTAAGGACTTGAGTAGAAGTGTATTGTTGTGCAGCACTATCTCCTATTCCCCTTGCTCTGTGCTGGGAATTGCTTTGATTGGTGTTGCAAGAAAATGAGCCAAGATATCAACACTCTTGTGTGGGTCACCTGAATGTCGTGAGATAGTGGTCATTGTGTTGTCTTAGCTGGTGAGGTTGGTTTTTCTGATGCATGTGTTTGTAGAAAAGAGCTTAAGAGAATGTTATCATCAATTGCATCAGCTGTTCGTTCATCCTCTTTGTCTTGGTCATCGGTAGTGTCCTTTGGATCATTTTCATCGCCATGTTGATCAGCACCATCATCATCACCATTGTCATCATCATGGTTATCACTTTCATCTGCTGACTCATCACTTTCTTTGTCAGATGGTGGATGGATCTTTGCCTTAGCTGCATCCACCATATCCCAGAGGGCTGACTCATCTAGTACACCAACAAGGGTTGTGATCCCAAGAAAGTTGAAAATCCAGGCCTCTTCAGCAAGTATGCGTTCTGAGTCTTGAAGGTGAATTCTAGAATAACCTTCCTTCCATTCAAGAAATGCTGCAATTCGATCATCAATATCATTTGCAGATAGCTGTGCCGGTTCTTCTGGAGTTTCTTCATCATCTCCAGTGTCTGTCTCAACCTCCTCATTTTGAGGTTGTTCGTCCTCCCTTTCATTTTCCTCTGATGGTTGTTCTCCCTCTGCTTCAGAATCCTCTTCTTCTTCTTCAACAATCAAGTTTCCAAAATCTTCCTTGTCTAAATTTCTTTGAACCTTTTGCTTCTTTCTTTGGCCAGAGGTGTGTTTTTGGTTTGCTTTCTCTTTCCTCCTCCTGCTTGGTTTTGCTGTTTGACATAGGTAAACATGCTTTTGGATTCATGTAGCTTATGGAGTTGGACAACGGGTACTTTCAAACATTGCAGAAGATAGTGTAGCTGGATCCCATAGGACTTCTTTACCCAGAAGATCCCCTTTTTCTACCTTCCTTCTGCTAATCCCTTTTTAGCAGCAGTTGCCTCTCCCTAGATTTGTTCTTTGATTCTCAGGAAGAAATAAGTTGCCCAATTAAACTTTAGACTATGATAGATGATTCCCATAAGGCGCATTCTGACCTCTGTCATGGTATTGTTTGCCCCTAACTTTCCTTCAATTGTTTTTCCAACTAAGGCACTGAATTCGTTGAAGGATTTATTCAAGGCAGATCTAAGACAGTTGAATTTCTTAGGGCCTGGGTTTGCTATTATAGCGATTGTGTCCCAGAGTTCATCCATGTTTTGTGGGACAAGAGCCACTTTTGCTTGACTTTTATTTGAAAGTTTGAGGTGTTTGCGAATTACCTTGGTTGTAATAACTACTTCTATGCTGTTGACAGATGCAACAATTTGTCTTCCTCCCATTCGTCACCTTCTTCTGCAGGGAGTCCGGGGATATATTTTGCAGTCTTCCAGAAAGAGATTATACTTTCATAGCAAATATCGGTGATTAGGGGATTTAGGAAAGTTAAAATTTTAGGTTTTGGCATCCAGTTGCCAGTTTTTGTGCATCTTAATCATTTCCACATAGCTTTAAGTAGTGTTCATCTAGAAAGAACGACCCGGTGGCAATTTATTTTTCATATTGTTTTCCAGTTTGAGTATTTGAAGAGGATGAAGCCATTGTTTGAGATTTGAGAGAAAGCTTTGATTTTGCAGTGAGAGAACATGGTTTATGGGTTGCAAGAGAGCGTAAAGAATTCTGAGAAATCTCTAACTGTGGTTTATATAGGGTGATTTGTGTAGTGTGAACGTGGTTAAATATGGAAGGATTTTGTGATGTAATGGCGTGATTTTGTGTATAAAAATTGATATTCGAGTGAAGTGGGGGAGTGGATTGAGGCAAGTAATGTTAAATCCCTGGAATCGAGGCGGTTGTAATTTGAAGAATAATATAGTTACCTCCACGATTGAAAAATGATCTCCACTAGTGTAATCTTTCACAATATAATCTTCCATAACTTCTTGATTTGCCACGTGTATTAAGCTGATTTAGTTCTCACTTTAGTTTGCTGGTGACTTTAATTCGTTTTTCGGTGGAATGACTTGGCTGGTCACTTAGCCAGTGTAGTGACTTCTTCACTGAGCTGCTGTATATAATTGTTCCTAACAATCAGTGCAATTGAGTTCGCTGAGTACCAGTGCCTTACCTGCTACATCTCCTGTAATGGAAAAGTTTTAATCAGTTGGTGAGGTCACTTAGCTGATTACTCCAGTTAGCTGCTTTTAAGTACTTAGTCAATTTGAAATCATTCCCAACTCAGTTCTCAACATGCTAAATCTTTTATGACTGAGTGGTTTTGTGAAGATGTCAGCCAATTGACCTTCAATGGGTATGTATATTAGAATAACATCCCATTTTTCAACATGATCTTTGATAAAATGCTGTCTCACATCACTATGCTTTGTCCTTGAGTGCAACACTGGATTTTCAGTAATAGATATGGCACTTGTGTTGTCACACATGATTTCAATTGTCTTCTCCTCCATCCCATAATCTCTTAGCTGTTGTCTAATCCACAGTACTTGTGCACAACAACTACATGCTGCTATATATTCTGCTTCAGCTGTTGATATAGATATGGAGTTTTGCTTTTTGCTAAACCATGAAACTAGTCTGCTGCCCAGCATTTGACAAGTTCTAGAGGTGCTTTTTCTAGCTATTTAGCATCCAGCATAGTCAGAGTTTGAATATGATATCAACTTGAATCCTCCATCTTTTGGATACCAAATTCCATCATTGATGGTGTTCTTCAGGTATTTGATTATTCTTTTGGCTGCTAGTAGGTGTGATTTTTTAGGTTGAGCTTGAAATCTTTCACAAACTCCTACTGCAAAGGCTATATCAGGTCTACTTGATGTTAGGTAAAGTAAGGATCCGATGATTCCTCTATACATTTTCTGATCAACATCTATTCCAGCTTCATCTTTTCCTAGAATAACTCTTGCACACATTGGTGTATCTGATGTGCCACTTGTATCCATACCATACTTGTGAATCAAGTCTTTTGTGTACTTGGCTTGGTTAATGAAAATGCCATCTTTCATTTGCTTTACTTGTAGACCAAGAAAGTAATTTAATTCTCCCACGATGCTCATCTGAAATTTGCTCTTCATTAGATTTGCAAATTTCTCACACAACTTTTCATCTTCTGATCCAAAGACGATGTCATCAACATAGATTTGTACTAGCAATGTACTTGTTCCTTCTTCTAGCTTGAAAAGAGTCTTATCAATAGTTCCTTTGTTGAATCCATTATTGTTCAAGAATTGTGATAGAGTTTCATACCAAGCTCTGGGTGCTTGTTTGAGACCATAAAGAGCCTTCTTGATCTTGTATACTTTATCTTCTTTTCCTTTGAGTTGAAAACCAGGAGGTTGTTCCACATATACTTCTTCTTCCAGAAGTCCATTTAAAAATGCACTCTTCACATCCATTTGGTAGACTTTGAAGTCTTTGTGTCCTGCAAATGCTAGAAAGAGTCTGATTGCTTCCAATCTTGCTACTGGTGCAAATGTCTCATCATAATCTATTCCTTCTGCTTGAGAGTAGCCTTTTGCAACTAGCCTTGCTTTATTTCTGACAACTGTTCATTGTTCATCAATCTTATTTCTGAATACCCATTTTGTTCCAATGATGCTGGCCATGTCTGGTCTATCAACAAGTTCTCAGACTTCATTTCTTTCAAATTCATTTAGTTCTTCTTGCATGGCTGTAATCCAATCAGCATCTTGGATTGCATCATCTATTGTTTTGGGCTCTACTTGAGATAGAAAACATGTTAGCATGTGCTCCAGTTGTCTTCTGGTTCTGAATCCTGTGTGATTGTCTCCGATGACTTGATCTACAGGGTGATCTATTAGCTAGTTGAGATCAGGTTGAAGTTGTTCTTGACTTGGTGCTTCCACAACTTCAGCTTGTGTATCAGCTTTATGCTCTTGTACTGGAACCTCTTCTGTTGTATTGACTGGAGGTTCATATTGATTTCCAAAATTGTGATTTAGAATAGTAGTTGGTATTGTTGTATTCATATAGAATTGTCTTGGTCCTGCTTCTTCAAGTTCTTGGAGGTTTTCACCTTTTGTGTTTGGCTCATCAAAGACTACATGAATTGATTCTTCGATTACCAAGGTTCTTTTGTTGAGTACTCTGAATGCTTTGCTGGTGTCTGAGTATCCCATAAAGATAGCTTCATCAGCCTTTTCATCAAAAGTATGCAACTGATTCCTGTTCAAAACAAAACATTTTGATCCAAACATTTGCAAATATGAGATATTAGGTTTTCTTCCATTCCATATTTCATATGGAATATTTCCCTGATATTTGTTGATGATTGATCTGTTTTGAGTATAGCATGCTGTATTTGCTGCTTCAGCCCAAAATCTCTTTGGTAAACATGCTTCTGCAATCATTGTTCTGACTGCTTCTTTGAGTGTCCTATTTCTTCTTTCTGCTACACCATTCTGTTGTGGAGTCCCTGCTGCTGATAGTTGATGCAGCACTCCATATTCTTCACAATAGGTTCTGATTATTTCATTTAGAAACTCTGTGCCTCTACCTGATCTGATCTTTATGATCTTCAGTTCTTTTTCATTTTGTAGTCTTCTTAGCAGATCTGGTAGCCTTTTGAGTGTCTCTCTTTTCTTGTTCCTGAATATGGTCCAGGTGAATTTGGAGAAGTCATCCACCACTACTAGAGTGTATTTCTTTCCACTTACACTGACTGGTGTGACTGGTCCAAACAGGTTCATATGTAGCAGATGTAAAATTCTTGTTGTTGATTGATAGGGCTTTGACCTGAAGGAGCTTTTGATTTGTTTCCCTTTTTGACATGCATCACAGATACTTTCCTTCTTGAATGTGATCTCTGGTAAACCTTCAACTAACTTGTTCTTTGACAAAGTGTTGATTGTTTTGAAGTTGAGGTGGTTCAGTCTTCTATGCCAAATCCAGCTGGTTGTTTGTTTATTTATGACAAGCAGACATGTTTCTGCTTTGGCTGTCTTCCAATCTACTACATACATGTTGTCTTCTCTTGTTCCTGCAAGTAAAACTATTTTGGTTTGGCTGTGAATCACCTTGCATCCATCCTTGTTGAAGTGCACATTGTATCCTTTATCACAAAATTGACTGATATTCAGTAAGTTGAAGTCAGTCCTTTAACATTGGCCACATTTTGAATCTTCAAGTTGTTCTTGTGCATTATACCTTCCCCCTTAATTTTACCAGGGTTTTCTTTGCCTCCAAAAGTGACTTTGAGTCCTTCAAAAGTTTTAAAGTCAGTGAGCCATCCCTTGTAATGCCCGAAATACAATTTTATAATTGTTTTATTTAATAAATGAAATGATATTATTATTCATATTTATTATTCTCATATTCACCGATGTGACAATAGTATTTACACTACAGAAAACCTTAAGGTATATCGTTTATGTAATCATTTAACTCAGTGTATGGGATATACACGGGAGGATTGAGTTAGTGAAGATGTACTTAAAATACAATTAGCCCGTAGTGAAGTTAATCGAGAGTATCGGGTCTCTCTTTTAATGTGCTATTAATGCGCCCAGAACACAATAGGTGTGATTGTCTTATCCGGAATTTCGGTTAAGAGAACCTAGTGGGGCATTTATATGTGATAGATATATCATATAGGACTGGACCTATTTGATTAGAGTTCACGATATAATTCCGTAATCGAGAAGTCTTATCAAATCAATCGATGATCATATTTATGGATATATATTAATCCTGAGGTGATCACATCAACTGCTTGAATCAGTATGAGGTTTGACTTGACGGTTAAGGATTACACTGAGTCTGTGATCTGAATTACCCCATCTTGGCATTGTACTGGATTGAGTGAGTAGTCTGTGTTATCACAGATACGGAATCCATTCCTTCCATTTATAGAAGTAGATGGATAGTTCCCTTATTTGTTAATCCTAGAAACTGATCGATCGTACGAGTTCATATTACACTGATTAGCTACCAGTGAGTTGTATGAATTAATTGATCACTAGGGGGTTAATGGTAAATAAGGATAAGAGGTTCTAAAAAGGGTTAACGGTAACTTCCCGATTTAGAATGAACAGACTATGGAGGATTAATTCATATGTAATGATTATATCAATGGACGCTTATTATCATTCTCGTGAGGAGATAAATATAATCTCATAATCAGAGGAGTGGAGTCACGGGATTATGGTGGCATATATATTCCTGTGATTGATTTATCGAATATAATTATTCTGTTCGTAAGATAATTATTTATTAGATTTATCGGAGCCGTTGATTATTAGCCCATGGTCCCCGACGTGCCTCCAATATAGCATAGCTATTCTCGGACGTCGAATCCTAATAATATTAATTTAGTTATTATTAGAATTTAATTAAAACGATATGTGAATTAATTGTTTAGTGGACTTTTAAATTAGTTGGGCTAAATAATTAAATATGTGAAAATGACATTTTTCATAATCTTGGCCCAATTAGTGTGTTATGGCCGAAAATAATATTGACTAGGTCAATAAGGAATTTTCGGCCAAGGCTTGTCTTAGCTAGTGAACAAGAAATTGTTTTCTTGTTGATTAATAAGACATGTGCAAAAAATATTTATTGGATAAATATTTTCTGGTTAAAAAATAAAGATAAAGATTATTCTAGATTTGTTCTAGGATATTCTAGGATTATCGTTTATTTATTGGATTTATTTATTTGTAAAATAAAATCCTTGGAGGACAACGAAAGCTCTCCTACATAAAGAGGCATTTCCCAACTCATACACACACAAATTTCGACTTTCATCTCTTAGAGAGAGAAAGGAATAAATTCGGCCAAAGGGTGAGAGAGGAAGATCTTGGAGGTTTTCCGGGTAGCATATCGGGAGGATTCGAGACGAGGATTTCTTTCCACCGGGAGTTGCTCGGATCACACGTGCGGAAGATCGTGGTGCTCTTCACACCATCTTTTGTTCTTCCTATTGCGGTTCTTCTACTTGGATTTTGAGATCCAAGAGGTATGTTCTGCAACCCCCTTGTAGAGTAGATCTAGTTATTTTATTATATTTAAATTATAGATCTAGATCCTTAAATCGCTTCCGTCGCTGATGATATTACTAATAGTGGTATCCGTCGGCTAGTGATCTATATTTATACGTATAAAATATTAGATCTAGGAGTGGAAAACATGTAGTTTTTGTGTCCCAAATTTTTTTTTTGGGGCCGATGCATATATATATTTTTATGTTGCGATTGTTGTGGTTTGAAGAGATGGATTGGGGTTGGAACTGTTTACTCGTTAGATCTATTGTAAGCTCTCTCGATTTAGATCGATTGTGTATAGGATTGATGTAAAAGTTGTTGTTTTTTTTTTCTTCCCTTTTTTCGGCTATTTTTTTTTTTTTTTTTTTTTTTTTTTTGTAATTCCGGAAAAACGACGAAGAACGATGATGAACACGAGATGAAGACGGAACTCGAGGTATGAATAGGAGTCGGGGCTGAAAATTTTTTGTTCATAATTTTCCTAACTCGGTTAGGCTTTGGATTTTATTAAAAATCAATTTTTTTAATATAATCGGCTGTTTTAGAAAAAAAAATTATTTTATTTTTTCTGGAATAAAATACAGCAGGATTTTAATAAAAAAAATAAAAATTTCGATTTTTTTTTATTTTATAAAATAAAGGCCCCTTCTCCTTTCGGGTTCGCGGTTCGTGGTTCAAGGCTCAAATATCGAAGACACGAAGACAACAAGTTGTAATTTACTGCTTTCCTAGGATAGATTAGACACGGGGGTAACAACGATCCATCTCGGTGTTTAAATTTTCCACAATTTATTTTTTATGTGTTTGATCATAAAGTAGATATAAAATCGGAATTGCCATGACATGCATCATATCTTAAATCCACTCCATGCATACATGTAGAATTTTAATTTTGGTAATTAAAATAGGCATGTATACAAACTCGCGTAATTAGTTGAAATTTAATTAATACGTGGTAATTAATTAATTTAGTAACTAATTAAAGATCCGAGGACGGGTTATGAAATCGTTAAGCCTCTCGGTGTGTGTTCTCGGTGAACCGCCTTAAAAGCCCAAACGAGATCATGTTTTCGATTCGTAGTGTCTACGAGATTGAATGATGATAAAAGAACAATAAGTCTTGGATAAAAACGGTTCGCCTATAGGTTGGGTGGTCAACTGAGCTTCGCTCGACCGACTTAACCCTCATAGTGTGATGCATGCACGGGGGTCCGTCAAGACTAAGCTACACCGGCGAGTGGAGGGGTGATTCCTTCTTATCTCAAGGGGGCTCTCTTGACCCGATTTCGTACGTCTGTCACATATGTTCCAATGAATAGGACGGGTAGGCTTGCCTACGTTACCGACACCATTCGGAATCCTTGATTTGATGGGCTTTTATGTTAACAAAAAGACGTGGTTAGTTAACCCACCACCACTTCCAAAATATTGAGTGGGAGCGGGGGAGGCGACAGCCAACCCCACGGCCTCTACTATAGATACAAGCAAGTGAGAGAAGGGTGACGCCTCGCGGCACTTTGATTTCGTCCCCCTACGGATGGTGTTAACCCCTATCAATATTCATGGCTTGGTGTCCGAAAGGATAGGATTTCTGGGTACTCGTCGGGTCACTGACCTATCCTACGACGGGACACTCGGGGCGTACCTAAGAGATCCAATATAGTAGGTCACACTCATCAAGGGTATTCTTGATAATATCTAGGCTAAAAAAGGAAGGTAGTCAATGAATAAAGGGATGTTCGATTCTCGTGGGATGTTCGATTCTCACAAGTTATTCATTGATGAGATTGTCTCGATTTAACCGTCATCTCTTTGACCTACCCCACGGTGGCACTGAGATGCGAGGTTAAAACATTGGAATGGTAGAGTAGACTTAATTTTAGTTTACAATTCCTAAAATAAACTTATGTAGTAGTGTTAAAGTTGAATTAATATATGTCATTTTATTTTCAGCAAAAATGTCTGCTCAAATTTCTGATTTACTGTCTGAAAATTTATCGGGAAACAATTTTATGAAATGGAAGAGTAATCTAAACGTGGTACTCACATACGAGAATGTGCAATATGTACTCACTTCTGAATGACCTACGGTGGCGATCCAAAAACCCGGAAAAGCTGAGATCGAGCAGCGTAATTGCTGGATCCAGTCAGATAACCGGGCTCATGAGATCATCCTGGCGGCAGCGTCGGCGGTTATTAGGACCCATATTGAAGAGTTTGAGACTTCACGAGAAATCATGCAGAAACTTACTTCGATGTTTGGATCACCTAGCAACCAAGCAAGACACGATGCCATCAGGATGGCTGTTAACATGAAATTGAAGAAAGGTCAAGCAGTGAATGGTCATGTTCTAAATATGATCAGTTACTTCAATGATGCCGGTATTCTTGGATCGATGTTCGCTGAAGCAACTTTGGTGTCGATGATTTTAGAATCATTGACTCTTGAGTTTATCCCGTTCAAAACTCAGTATCTGATGGGCAAACATGAGTTGACCATGACACAGATGCTTAATGAACTTACTATCTACGATGGCCTACTATCGAAAGATAAGGTCCAAGTAGGGGATAAGAAAGCTGAAGCCAATATGGCCGAAGCTAAGCCATCAAACAAGCCTAAGGCCAAACCAAAGAAGAAGGGTAATGTTGCACCTGTGCCCAAGCAAATGAAGAAATAGAAAGCCAAGAAAGTTGATGAGGCCAAGCCCAAGGGAAAGTGCTTTTACTGTAAGGAGGTAGGACATTGGAAACATCATTGTCCGGAATATCTTCATGATGTAAAGGATGGCAAAGTCAAGGCTGTCACTAGGAAAGATAAGAAAGGTAATTCGGAATTACTATTCTTGGAATCTTTTAATGTAGCTAAAGATGTGTCCACTTGGATACTTGATACTGGAGCTACTAACCATGTATGTTCTTCATTGCATATTCTTAGTTCGTAAGAGGAGCTGGAAGAGGGTTCTCAAGTGATGCGAGTAGGAACTGGGGCGCTCATTTCGGCTAAAGCAGTGGGAGCTGTGGACTTACACTTTCATAATAGAATTTTACATTTAGAGAATGTTTATTTCATTCCGAATTTCAGGAGAAATTTAATTTCTCATTCTGCCTTAGTTGAACAATCATTTTCTGTTTCAAATTTGAATGGTGAATTTGTTGTTTCGAAGAATGGCTTTGAATTGTGTTCAACTACGAATGAAAATGTCTTATATTTTGTAAGACCACATAAAGCTCCCCTACTTAATACTGAAATCTTTAAAACTGCTCATCAAAGATCTGCTAAAAGGCAGAAAGTTTCTCAAGTAAAAGAAGATAAAACATACTTGTTGCATCTGAGGCTCGGCCATATTTCTTTCGAAAGACTCAAAAGACTAGAAAAGGTTCATGCCTTAGGTGAGTCATCTGTTGACACACTGTCTATCTGCGAGTGTTGCCTGGATGGAAAAATGACCAAGCGTCCCTTCTCGTCATAGGGTAATAGGGCCACGGGAACTCTAGACTTAGTGCATTCAGACCTTTTTGGTCCGATGAACGTACAAGCTAGAGGCGGATACGAGTACTTTGTGACTTTTAATGATGACTACTCGAGATTCGGTTATGTTTATCTGCTACATAGGAAGTCCGAGGCTTTTGGTAAGTTCAAGGAGTTCCAAGCAGAAGCCGAAATGCAACTAGGCAAGTCATTGAAATGCCTTCGCTCGGATCGTGGAGGTGAGTATTTAGATACTGAGTTCATTGACTACTTGGCTGAAAAAGGAATTTGTTTCCAACGTTCAGCGCCTAGGACACCTCAGCAAAACGGAGTTGCTGAGAGGAGAAACAGATTAACATGGTTAGATCAATGATGAGCTACACCTCACTACCTATATCCTTTTGGGGTTATGCTTTAGAAGCAGCGGTCTACCTTTTGAATACAGTACCGTCAAAGTCTTTCGATAAGACACCCGTTGAGATGTGGTCCGGACGTCGCGAAAGCATGCGTCATTTCCGTATATGGGGTTGTCCTGCACATGTGCTGATGGACAAGACCACCAAGCTACAATCGCGTATGAAAGTGTGTTTGTTTGTAGGCAATCCAAAAGGTACACGTGGTGGTCTATTTTACGATCCGGAAGATAACAAAGTGCTTGTCTCAACCAACGCTACGTTTTTGGAGGAAAGTTTTATGGAAGACCACATACCTCGAAGTAAAATTGTACTCTCCGATGACGTCAGGCCTATTGTGGATGTTGATGTTCCTGTAAACAACACTACTAATACAAAAGTCACTTCCGACATTCCTGTTCCACCTAGACGTACTGTGAGAGTGGTTCGGCCACCGGCTCGGTATGGCATGGATTTAGAGACAAACGTAGTCGCCTCTGATGGGGTGGAAGATGATCCTCCGACCTATAAGAAGTCCATATTGGATCACGATAAGGATAAATGGATTGACGCAATGAATCAAGAGATGAAGTCCATGTACTCTAACTCAGTCTGGAAACTTATAGAACTTCCTCAGGGTGAAAGGCCCATTGGATGTAAATAGCTCTACAAGCGAAAGAGATGAGTAGATGGGAAGGTTGAAACCTTCAAAGCACGGCTGGTAGCCAAAGGTTACACACAGCGAGAGGGTATAGACTACGAGGAAACCTTTTCACCTGTGGCCATGATGAAAACCATCTGCATCCTCCTTTCGATTGCTGCATGTCTGGATTATGAAATCTGGCAAATGGATGTTAAGACATCGTTTCTAAACGGCTTTCTCGACGAGGAAATCTATATGCAGCAACCAGAAGGATTCATTGAAGAAGGTCGAGAGCACATGGTGTGCAAGTTGCTCAGATACATTTATGGGTTGAAGCAAGCATCTCGTTCCTGGTATCATAGATTCGATCACACGATCAAGTCTTATGATTTCGAACAACACTTTGCTGATTCTTGTGTGTACAAGAAGGTTATCAAAGACAGTATTGTATTTCTAGTGTTGTATGCCCGACGTGAAAATTTGGTTGACCACGCAATTCCAAATGAAGGATTTGGGAGAAGCGAGTTATGTTCTAGGGATCCAAATTATAAGGGATCGCAAGAACAGGATGTTAGCTCTGTCCCAAGAAACTTATATAGATAAGGTCTTTGCACGCTTGATTATGGAGAACGCCAAGAAGGGTTTTCTACCAACCCGTCACGGCGTTTACCTCTCTAAGACTCGGGGCCTCAAACTCCCGAAGAGATCAAGCTATGGGAAGAGTGCCATATACCTCGGTCATTGGTAGTCTTATGTATGCTATGAGGTGTACGAGACTGACATTTGTTACGGGCGTTGGATTAGTCGACCATTTTCAGTCAAATCCAGGCAACCCTTGACTGGGCAAGATAAAGAATCTCATCAAATATTTGAAGAGAACCAGAAATTATATGCTCGTCTATTCGAGTGGGAGTTTGGAGTTAGCGGGGTACACCGATTCTGACTTTCAGTTAGACAGAGATGATTCAAAATCAACCTCTGGTTCAGTGTTTATGCTTGGTGGTGGTGCAATAGAATGGAGAAGCCAAAAGCAATCCAGCACAGCCGATTCAACAATGGAAGCTGAGTTCATAGCGGCCTCCGAGGCAGCTAAGGAAGAGGTTTGGTTAAGAAAGTTCATCAACGGATTAGGCGTTGTTCCAAATGCTGAAGATCCTATTACTCTCTATTGTGATAACAATAGGGCCATTGCCAACTCTAGGGAACCTCAAAAGCACAGTAAGTCGAAGCATATAGAGAGGAAATACTGGGTGATCAACGATTTTGTCGATAGAGGGGATGTTTCCGTCCGAAGAATCGCCTCCGCCGATAATCCTGTTGATCCATTCACCAAGACACTTTCGATTGAAGCTTTTAGTCGACACTTGGAGACTATAGGTATTAGAGACATGTCTCATTTGCTTTAGAGCAAGTGGGAGTGATAGTTTGCTGTATTTTAAATAATAGGGTGTGCACTAAACCAATTAATCACATGTTTTCGTGCAAGTGGGTGATTGTTAGGTGTAATGCCCGAAAGACAATTTTGTAATTGTTTTATTTAATAAATGAAATGATATTATTATTCATTTTATTATTCTCATATTCACCGATGTGACAATAGTATTTACACTACTGAAAACCCTAAAGTATATCGTTTATGTAATCACTTAACTCAAAGTGTATGGGATATACACAGGGAGGATTGAGTTAGTGAAGATGTACTTAAAATACAATGAGCCCGTAGTGAAGTTAATCGAGTATCGGGTCTCTCCTTTAACGTGCTATTAATGCGCCTGAACACAATAATAGGTGCGATTGTCTTATCCGGACTTTCGGTTAAGAGATCCTAGTGGGGCATTTATATGTGATAGATATATCATATAGTAATTTGGACCGATTTGATTAGAGTTCACGATATAATTCCGTAATAGAGAAGTCTTATCAAATAAATCGACGATCATATTTAGGGATATATCTTAATCCCGAGGTGATCAAAGTCAACTGTTTGAATCAGAATGAGGTTTGACTTGACGGTTAAGGATTACACTGAGTCCGTGATCCGAATTACCCCATCTTGGCATTGTCTTGGATTGAGTGAGTAGTCCGTGTTATCACAGATATACGAATCCATTCCTTCCATTTATGGAAGTAGATGGACATTCCTTATTTGTTAATCATAGAAGCGATCGATCGATCGCGAGTTCATATTACACTCGATTAGCTACCAAATGAGTTGTATGAATTAATTGATCACTAGGGGTTAATGGTAAATAAGGATAAGAAGTTCTAAAAGGGTTAACGGTAACTTCCCGATTTAGAATGAATAATATGGAGGATTAATCCATATGTAATGATTATATCAATGGACGCTTATTATCATTCTCGTGAGGAGATAAATATAGTCTCATAATCGGAGGAGTGCAGTCAACGGGATTATGGTGGCATATTCTGTGATTGATTTATCGAATATAATTATTCTGTTCGTAAGATAATTATTTATTTGATTTATCGGAGTCGCTGATTATTAGTCCATGGTCCCCGACGTGCCTCCAGTATAACATAGCTATTCTCGGACGTCGAATCCTAATAATATTAATTTAGTTCTTATTAGAATTTAATTAAAACGATATGTGAATTAATTGTTTAGTGGCCTATTAAATTAGTTGGGCTAAATAATTAAATATGTGAAACATACATTTTTCATAATCTTGGCCCAATTAGTGTGTTATGGCCGAAAATAATATTGACTAGGTCAATAAGGAATTTTCGGCCAAGGCTTGTCTTAGTGAACAAGAAATTGTTTTCTTGTGGATTAATAAGACATGTGCATAAAATATTTATTGGATAAATATTTTATGGTAAAAAAATAAAGATAAAGATTATTCTAGATTTGTTCTAGGATATTCTAGGATTTTCTTTTATTTATTGGATTTATTTATTTATAAAATAAAATCCTTGGAGGACAAGGAAAGCTCTCCTATATAAAGAGGCATTTTTCCAACTCATACACACACAAATTTCGACTTTAATCTCTTAGAGAGAGAAAGGAAAAAAATTCGGCCAAGGGGTGAGAGAGGAAGATCTTGGAGGTTTTCCGGGTAGCATATCCGGAGGATTCGAGACGAGGATTTCATTCCACCGGGAGTTGCTCGGATCACACGTGGGGAAGATCGTGGTGCTCTTCACACCATCTTTTGTTCCTCCTATTGCGGTTCTTCTACTCGGATTTTGAGATCCAAAAGGTATATTCTGCAACCCCCTTGTAGAGTAGATCTAGTTATTTTATTATGTGTAAATTATAGATCTAGATCCTTAAATCGCTTCTGTTGCGGATGATATTACTAACAGCTGTCTGCCGAGCTGAAATCATGGACATTCAACGATCGACTCCGTCCTGGATTGATGAGATCAAAACATACATAGAGAATGGAATCTTGCCAGAGGATGTTAAGGAAGCTCAAGACTTAAGGAAGAGAGCAGCGTGTAATACAATCCTAAACGGAGTTCTATACAGACGGTCGTTCTCTAAGCCGCTGCAGTGGTGTGTACGGCCCGATGAGGTACAAGGGATACTAGTCAAGCTGCACGAGGGTGTATGCGGTGGCCCCCCCTCCAGCCGTACTTTGGCCCAAAAAGCATTATTAGCAGGGTACTATTGGCCGAAGCTGGCAAAAGACGCTGAAAGATACGCTGTGATAAATGCCAACGCTTCGCCAACATACCCGGCTACCTTCAGTGGAACAGAGCTTTGTTGTCGCCGCATGGCCCTTCGACATGTGCGCAATCGACCTCATAGATTCGCTCAAGAAAGGCAGATCGAAATGTGAATATGTAGTCGTCGCCGTGGAATACTTCACAAAATGTATCGAGGCGAAAGCGCTCGTGAAAATCTGCGCCAAGGAAATAATATACTTTTTATTGGATCAGGTTTGGACTCGGTTTGGGGTGCCGTGGCCCATTGTATCCAATCACGGCCCATAATTCAGGGATGAATTCAACGAGTTTTGCAAAGAGAATAATGTCAAACGTTGGCAATCTTCGGTATGCTACCCTCAAGGAAACGGTCAGGCGGAAAACGCCAAAAAACAAGTGTTAAGAATATTAAAGAAAAGCCTGGGCAAAAAAGGCCGGAAAATGGGTAGACTAACTGCCAGAAGCCCTCTGGGCGCTTCGGACGACAAGAAAGGTAGGGAAACCCCGTTCGTACTAACATACGGGTCGGAAGCAATGGCACCAGTGGAAATGGCATTGCCTAGTATCCAGGTCTCCCACATCGACGAGGCCGACAACATGACTAATCGGAAAATCAAACTAGATCTAGACAAAGAAAATCGCCTGAGGGCCCAGGCTCAGTTGGTCAATTACAAGAAAGCCGCAAAAAGGCACCATGACCAATGCATCCGAGACCATTCCTTCGCGGTCGGCGATTTCGTCCTTTGAAAAAGACAAGCGATAGGCCAGAAGACCGACAAGGGAAAGTTGGCCGAGAATTGGGAGGGCCCTTGGCAAGTATCGAGAATAGTCAAGAAAGGGACCTACATCCTCAAAGACCAAGAGGGTCGCGAGTTCAATAGACCCTGGCATGCCGACAATCTGAAAAAATACTACATGTAAGGCCAATGATCTCAACTTGTTTTTATAAGTAATTTTAATAGGAAGGCGTTGAACCTCTTTTGATTATTATCAACGAATTATTTTCTGAAAACCCCTCGGTTACAAACGAATACTATCTCCGAAAAGAAAAGCCTGTCCGATACAGTTGGGGGCAAAGTTTGCAGTCTACGAACACGTTTATAATGTCATCAGAAAAACATAAAGTGCGAAAAGAAAATCGAAAGAATAAAACAAGAGATTTGATTCAATACAGGTGGAGAAATTTTTACAAAGGAGCAAAAAAATTAAAAAAAAAGAGCTCAGCTCCTCACGTGTCCACTTCCGGATGAGCAAAATATACGTCCGTGGTCGGACACACCGGCATCCTTAGACTACGGATGCACATAATAGAAATCATCCAAGAAAAAGGCATGACTAGGCCGACACCCCTCGAAGTGGCGAACTTGATCGCCTCGAAATGGATCAGGTGGCCCCAGTTAATGGTCACCAAGTGGGAGTTAATGGCGAACCTTTCCCAAGGTTGATTTCCCACTTGGGAAAGGTATGGGCCCATGTAGGTCTGTCTAGGCAGAAAATGTAATTATTTCACAATATATCAGCCGCCCCCAATTGATGCTAGCTCCCTAACTACAGGATCGCATAAAGTAGGTGCGACTCGGCTTCTGAAAATTCCACAAAATCAAACGAAGGAAAAACACGGGAGTTGATAAATCTTTTCCACACCCGGTTAGCTTGAGACATCTCATAAGCATGGCCCTCTGGCAATGGATCGTAGTCACCAGGAATCAAGCGCCTAAGAGCAACGGCCCCGTAGATACGCCTCATTAACCCATCACCAAGACCCCAAACCGTCTCGTAGTGCTCGTAGGAAGGAGGGGTAGGCAAGTTGAAGAACTCATTGATGACCACAGAAAAGAGGGCAAAATAAGCCCACCGGAGGGGAACCACGGTAGGGACAGTATCAGTCTAAACCACCACGGATAGTGCGGAATGGAATACCTGCATAATAATGGCGTTGTACACCCCCCGAGGCTCCCTCAGAAACCCGGACCAACCCCTCTCAGCGACACTGTTACGCTGAACAAAGCTAATCTTGCGAAGGTTCAAACCCCTCTCAGGCAGCAAAGGAAGCTCATTGAAGATGGAGAAAAAAATTAGCAATGGATAACGGAGAGGTTGTTTGAAAGAAGGGAGAATCCCTGAAATTAGCCATTACAGGAATAAAGCAAAGACTCGGAAAGGAACTTTAGGAAGAAGAAGAATCAAAACAGGGATGCTTGAGAGAAGAGCAAAATCCCACCTTTTATAGCACAAAGTAAATGATCCGACGGAGGAGATAAACATGATCGGACAGCAAGGGTGAAATGCCTGTTCAGATTTCAAAATTTGAAAAAGCATTAATGCGGGAACAGTTACCCGAACCATCCCCATTATGAGCATGGCTTCCGAAGCATCAGCAACAGGAACATAATAACAGCTGGCCAAAGGTCACAGCTTTATGACAAGACGTGCCAGAAGAAGCTGAACCGTCAAACTCCAAAACAAGAAAACCTCGAAACTGCTGTGCATGTGTCCGCTTCAAAGAATAATCAGACACACACACAGCAGGGGGCCATATTGGAATTTTAAAGTAAACAGATCTCACAAAGCCTACTGTTTTGAGCCAGTTCTAAGCACAAAGCCTTCGACCTCCCTCGAAGCAAGGGGGCACATCGGATTTTTTGATCCAACCGGACGACTAGACGGCCTAGTAAACAGGTACAACAAAGCAAACCACTTGTTTTTATATGGACCCCGTATGTAACTTCACTCCAAACAAGGGGGCCACAGATATGAATTTTTGAAACAAACAACAAGCGGTCCGAATTCCACATTTATTTCAATCAAGCTCAGAGGCGGCCTTGATTGAAAGAAGGGGACCGCACACTGGATTTTTTTTAAAACAAAGAGGACCCAATAACAGGTTTAATTCCTACCTTAGTTATTTTAGTGAGCTCGACATTCTATACGACCTCGACCTCACCAAAAGTGTGGCCGCAAAATCAAAACGTTTCGAGTAGTGGAATAAAATGGAACTGTTCATTTTGGCGACTTCAAGCAAAGGAGCTAACAACCCCACCAGAATGAGGGGCCCACACATATACACACTTTTAAGAAAGCAAACAAACTTGTCCAATAAATGAAAATCAAACAATGGCCACTGGCACTGTCAAATTACTACAAAAAATGAGAAATAAAAGGTATAAAATTACAACAAAAGCCAAAGAATAACGAATCAAGGTTGTTTGTCTGAAGGAGAAGTTTCGGTATGAGGTCCATTCAAATTTAAAAATGGATCGCACTCTTCCTCAGGACCCTTATCCTCGCCGACACTAGTAGCCACAGCTCCCAAAGCAGCAGTAGCGGCCTCTGCTTTCTTCGTAGCAAACTCAAGAGCTTCTTTCTCCATCTCTAACATCATGGCGCGAAGATTTTTCTCGTTGACTGCAGGAGTATCCCAAAGCGGCTTACCGTTCTTCAAGCTTTTGACCCTGAAATCCTCAAGTTGAACGGCGGAGTAAGGAAGATCGGGATGGAATACTCTCAGCTCAGGGTCATCCTGATCCATTATTAGCCAGTCCTGCTAGGTCTCAAGATCTGGGGCATCTTCACAAAATGCCTTAAGGCACCTCGATGCATGATAAAAACCCTGGTCAAACCCGTCCAACAAAGCATCTTTGACCTTCCGGGCGACGTTAGCCGCAGCGACCTCGAATTCACTCAGCTCGTTCTTCAATCTATCAACGAGCTCATAGGCCTCCGCTACCTTAGCCAGAGCTTTCTCTCTCTCCGACTCTGTGGACTTCTGAAGATCAGCAGCTGACTGGGACTTCTTGGAGAGGGTTTGATTTTCGGTATGAAGCCGACCTACATCGGCCACAAGCTCTTTTTACCTCTGATTGGCCTCGACCCGGTACGCCTTTTCTCTCCGCTCTGCTGCATTGGCCCGGTCCACTTCGACAGCCAATTTCATTGCAAGCCCACTCGACTTGCTTAAGCTTTGTGGCGACCTGAAAAGAAAAGAGTTCAGAACCAAAAAACTCTTAACAAAATAAAAAAGCTCAAAAATGGAAAAGGCACATTACTGCACTGACCATAGTTCCGTAAAGGCCGAGTGCCTCGAGTAAGAGCTGCTGTCTGGAAAAAGGCCCCATAGAAGCTGTCGACGCCACCACGTCGGCTTGAGCTGTCCGATTAAAGACGCCATTGCCGACCATTAATTGGGGGGCGCCAGGCAGTCTAAACTTCCAATTTGCACGAGGAACCATATCATAAATGGAGGCAGACAACTCCCCGGCCATTTTTTAAAAAAAGGGTTGTCTCAGGAAATCATGGTCCAACCACAAGGCCGTTTTCCCCTTAAACACCACAGGGATTTTCTTCTTGCCGGAGTCTTTCTGCACCGGTTCGACGGTAACAGGCTCGCTATCGGCGGCAACCCTTCTCGCCGAGCTCTAGGTCAGGTCAATAGCGGTGCTAGCCGGCTCGACATCCTGGGGGACCCGAGCATCGTCTGCAGCCGAAGAAGACTCGACAACAACATCGCTGGAGCTCTGGCCGCCTTCAGCTCTAGACTTCTTAAGCGATGAATTGGCACACACATCAACCAGGTCTTCATCCTCGCCTATCAGGCCGGAATCCTTTCTTTTGGCAGGCCTTTTTCTCTTCACCTTGTTGGCCGAGACATGTTTATCTACCTTTGAAGCTACGACAGGCCTAGCCATCATTGCAGCGACTGCACCATCCCCGGCAGTCATGATATTTAGGGAGGTCGCAGTAAAGGAGGCACCGGCGGCTGGAACATCCTCCATGCTCACTGGGGGGAGGATCCATAGGTTTGCTGGCCACCAACAAGGCCTGCCGAGATTTCCTCTTATCCCTTAGACGGGCCATCACAGCATTCCGGTCCACGTTGGCCAACACCATTGTACCTATAAGACAAATGGTTAGAATTCCAGAGGAAACAAAAGATACCAATGAAGACAGTTGAAGAAAGGGAAAAACAAAGTTAAAAGAACAAATTACTGGCGGGCAGCGATCCCTCAACCCCTTTGCATATCGGGTACTGAGTGAGGAAACACTTCCCCAGATGACACTAAGTATACCAATATTCATATCCTTCACCATAGGCTGAGCGGTCAACGGCCCAGGAATACCGGCCACGCAACAGAAGGGGGCCTTGAGAGCAATCAAGCTCCTCCAGCTAAAAGTCCTCTTCTGCGTCTCATTCTCTTTATCCCATCCGAGAAGCTCATAAAGCTTATCGAGAATTGTCTGCTCGATGCGATCGAGAGCTTTGGGCACAATAACCTTATTCTGCCTCTTCTTTGGACGCACTTCGAATTTTGGAAACGGCCAACCAGATTTCGACATGACCATCATAGCCCTTGTGTTCCAACTACGGACCTTATTCGAAGTCCAGTAGAACAAACGGCATTTCTTTGCTCTGGTCGCCAGAAAATTGCTTGATTCATCTTTTTTTGTGGCCGCTTTGCTAAGATATAAAACTGCAAAAACACTTTGAGGGAAGGCTCGTAGCCTAAAATCCGACAAAGCACGATGAATGCCATCACCACCGGACCGCACCCGGACTAAAATCATAGGGAAGGGCCGCTAGACTCCACATGACCTCGACGAAGAAAGGCTCAAAAAGCGGTATGAGGCTGGAAACAAAAATGGTCATATAATAGAAAAAGGCCGTCTTCCTTCAGGCTTAAACCGGCTCGGTTTTCTACCTTCTTGAAGCCGGAGAAACGATAATCAGAAGAAATGTTAAACTCCGAAAGGAGTTTAGGATCCCCTAGACAAGTTCGGATGACTGTCTAATCAAACTCGATCCGTCTATCAAGGGCATCGATCTCATCATCCTCCCTTAGGGCCTTCAAGTTCAGCGGCTTAGGAGTTTTGTTGCTCTCTTTCGGCTCGTCATCCTCATCAATGGACTTCTTTCTCTGCTTGGGTTTCTCAACCTCGGGTACCACAGTAGAGGAGGAACCTTTAGCCCTAGCGGCCTCCTTCCCAAACCTTTTTGATTCTTTGGGCGCCGCAACCGAAAGGACAGACTTCCCTTTCGGCACTTTAAAAACAACATCTTTGGGACGGCTTGACTGTGGCGGAACCAACTGGGCCAATACCATATCATCCTCTGTGCTTTCACTGTCGTCATCCTCACCGGAGCTGGTGCTTACTTCTTCGACCTCCTCGGAAGCGTAGCCATGAACACCATCGTCATCGCTACTTCCTGATCTGTCGCTCCTGGGCATCCTACAAAAGAAAAGAACGAGGTGGATAAGCCATCACCCAAGACAGTGGAAGTCAGGCCGAGACAATCTCCCTCACTTCATCTCGTCACCCCGTCTTTTCGTTTCACAGCCAACTCCCAGAAATCAATGGCAAAATATTAAGACTTCCGGTTAAAGCAACATCCAACACTCAACCAAAGTCAAAAATAACATCAAGCACAGAAACAGGAATGGCAGATTTAAATTCAATTGCGCCAATCCGATAAGGGATAAATCCAGAGCTAAACGAAATGCAAAAGTACTATAGATCAACAAGAAAGGACAACTTACTTGATAATGAACCGGAAATACGAGAAGGGTGTTAGAGCAAGAAATGAGCCTTCAGAATCCTGCCGGAAATCGCTTCGCCGGAGAACCTTTGCTTACAATCTATCAACAGACAATCGTCAAGAGGTTGTGAAATCTGAAAGTGTTTAAGTCTGGGCCTCTCATCCTTATATCGGCACGAAATCAAAGATCCGATGGTCCTCACCATCGAGATCCAATGAATGAGATTAAAGGCGGGATTTCCTAATTTTGAAATTCATGATTGCCATCATTACGGCGCAAATAACCAAGAGTCACAGCCAATCGGAGTGAGCGGCGATTCACATCAGTTACCCTATCAGTCTAGGGTGATAAGGGGACACTGGAAGGAGGCCCGTGGTTGACATTCCGGCCCGGGAGCTGACTTAAAATGAGTTTCAAATCGGCTCGAGCCCTAAGTCCTAAGAAGACATATCTTATGAAGCTAAGGTTATCCGCCCATTTATAGCTTCACATCGGCTCGAGGTCTAAGGCCCAAGAAGCCAAATCTTATGAAGCTAAGGCTATCCCCCCATTTGCAGCTTTGAATCGGCTCGAGGCCTAATGCCCAAGGGGCCAAATCTTAGGAAGCTAAGGCTATCCGCCCATTTACAGCTTCGAATCGGCTCAAGGCCTAAGGCCCAAGAATCCAAATCATATGAAGCTAAGGCTGTCCGCCCATTTACAGCTTCGAATCGGCTCGAGGCCTAAGGCCCAAGAAGCCAAATCTCATGAAGCTAAGGCTATCCGCCCTTCATGGTTCTTAAGGGATTCCAGAGGCCAGATCACCAAAATGAAGAGCTACTCCCCACCCAGCCTCTTGAGAGATCAGGGGTGCGGAGTAGGGGGCCATTGATAGGGCGGACCCATCTTCCGGCCCTGATTCATGTTCCGGCACACCATCCTGCCGGCCGGATTCCCAGGAAATCGATCATCCGCCCCTGTAGAGTGAGGATCGGCGCCCTTCAAGGACATCCCGGAGGGTAGGATGCGAGCTCGGGTCGGGTGTTGATAGGCCTCCTTTGCAGACCGAGCCCTCAGGATATATCCGCTTATATCAAGTCCTTAATTGTAAATATACCCAATTTGATCCATTCACATTCCATAAATAGGGCTTATTGTAACCTCATTAAAGGGGACAAATTCCGATGATATAAAAGAAAAGGCTAAGCCAAATTCACCAACTCTACCAACCGTACGGCACCACCACCTTCACACACAGCTCCACCGCGAGCAACCATCAACAACACCATTATAACAGCCAGATATCCACCATAACATCACCACTGACACCCTCAGATAATTAAGACGTTATCAGGTCGTATATATCTCGAGTGTCAATACATTAACGACCGTATCTTATAATCTGGATATCATGCTCTCTCGAAGTAACTCATTTACTTCCACTTTGCAAAGATTCACGAGCCTAAGATGTTCCTTATAAGAAGGCCCTTTCGGATATTTACTCCTATTCATAGGATACGCGATTTTCGGATGAGCAACATGAATCCTACGCATGCTTCAGTATCATACCCAATCACTACCGCATGATCGCCCCATGGCTAGGGGAAACCTAAATAGTGTCAAAGCATGACAATCCACAATGTGATGCCATGAAGACTCCGGTCTTAGAATAATTACACAACCGCCATATAGTGTGACACTTAATAAAGTAAGTGGGTCAATCTAACCTACGCATTCTCTAATACACGTCCATGTACAGTCCAAGTATCCCTACACTTCAATAGACGAGATCTATCCCTATCTTCAATAAGATAGAACACATTCAATACGTGCAAGTCTAATCGTACCATCAATGTCTTGTTTGATAGTACATACGACTAGAGACATTTAAGTATCAAACCTTTAAAGTGATTCGAGATCTCATCAACCATAATCACTATCATGGTTTCTCTTTCACAGTTTGACACTAGAGACGTTAATATATATACAATCACTAATTGGTTCATATAGATAAACGCAATATATAATAACAGAAAAGCCATTTAATATATAGGTATAAAAATAAAGAAATTGTATAAATGACCCGACCCGGCCGGATCCGGTCCAACCCGATTGGGTTTAGGACACTAATTCAACAATATCCCACTTGGCCTAAAGCCAATCACTCGTACACACAAGACCAAGTTGAAACACAAGAATCTCATGCGATACTTGCGACTAACCCAAAGCGTGAACTGATCACCATCCATGAGGACTCAGACTATCTTCATATCATGCTCCAAATGACCAAGTCAAGGGAACCGCCTCAATACACACATTAATCTCTGATGAGACCCTGGTCCTTGCTTCAAGCAATGAATCCACTACCATATCAACTATATATAAATTGTGGAAGAACCACACAAGGTTCAGGAATGAACCTTCTAGATCCATGTACTGCTCCCGCTGTGCCTCCAAGGCAATACTGTGTTTTGGCCCAATTGTAGAATTTACAGTGTTTTCTAGCTAAGAACATTTCTAGCTCATTGTATCACTTAATCAAAGGGACTGCAAACCCATACCATAGCTCCCACTATCTTCATAAGATTCAGGGTGCGTATCTGTATATCTATGTTTATTCGATTCCAAGTTTTGGTAAACTAAGAACCCATCCTTAACACCTTTAAAGATATTCTCGACATATACCAGAATCACATTCATGCATTCTCATGACTCTTCATGAAGTATGAACATCTGGTTTAACTCACAAAACTTATGATGGACCCTACTGCAGAAGCAAATGGTACCTTCCATAAGTATCATCTTTCACCTTATCCTTAGAACCGACATCCTATCATATATAGATCCTGAAAATACCGGATAGCAGTATCCCCCGCCATGATCTATGCTAAACTCTTTTAGCATCCCATCTATTAGAGTGAACTGTGATAGCTAAGAAGTATTTAAATCTATCACTATAGATTCTTATTTCTAAAATAAGAATGGCTACTTCTAAGAGCATTCGTAAAGGCCTTGAACTACCAAACATTAATTGACTATGACACGGGGTGACGATTCCGAGAAGGATATCCAATACCTTGCTCAAAACCTATGACACTCCCACTAACCCTTCTGCACATAAGGCATGTCCTTTTCTTTTGATCAAATCAAACTCTTTTGATTATCAAAATAAATAATTTATATAGAGAAACTTGTTTGAGTCCATAAATTGATCTCATGAGCTCAAACATCATGTTATCGTCTATGAACATCAAGCCTTTGGCCCAACGTTTTCAACACTATCGTATAGCCATGATACGTAGCTACAACAAGCACTATCTGAATAAATTTAAGCATAGCTGGTAACATAAGGTAATTACAAGGTTTATGCCTCGTAGCCTCTTAGCCATCAACTCATCCTAATGGTAACCATATTACCATCCATGTCAGTCTTTCATAAATACATGCTACACCGTTTAGGGACATTCCCTTCAAGTAAGACATACTAGGTTCATAACCCGGCTGTCATACATGGAATCTGCATCAGATACTATGGCTCCTAGCCCTGTCTCTTAATCTTGCCTTTCAGGCATTCTTATATAAGTCGTGAGATCTTCATTCTTCAAGATGGACATACCAGTGGCCCATTCAAGCGTGTGGTCATCTGCAGACTCATAGAGTACTTTTGTGCATTGAGTAGTGTCTTACACCTCATCGCTTTACGGTGCCTGCTCATTCTCCAATGGTTGAATATCTCTTTGTGGTTCTCAAACTCTTTTGAGATTTCATCTACTCCCAGTGTCTTTTTTGGAAGGAACACTTCCTTTAGAAGACAGCATGTTTGGAGTCAAACAGTTTTGCTCCACGGGTAAGCAAATAATATCCAGCATACTTGCGAAGATATTCCACAAAGTTGCACCTGTCATACTAGGCTCTAAACCTTTCAGACACTGCCTACTTTCTCAAAGCACGACAACTTTAAAACATTCGTTAAGATGGATTTGATGTCATTGTCATCCATATCTAATATGGAATTTATTCAACCTTCATTCTTTGGAATTGGGTCAAGTATATGTATTGAATAAGGGCACTATCCCAAAACATGTAAGGGCTACTTCGCATGGCTTACGTCATACCATTATCGCATAAAGTGTTGTTTCCATTTTAGAAATACAATCTAATTACGTATCCCAAAAATGGTATCCTTCAAGGGAGAATCTGATTATGTTTTAGACAACCCTTCATGTTGGACTTATTTTTAAGTTTTATTGATGAGTGCCAGACTAGCTGTTATAGAGCAAAGACAAAAATATGTCTAGATCAAATGTATAGGTTTATTAGAGTTTGATCTTTGTATAGGTTTGATCAAACAAGCAATGTAAATGGTCAGCTGACTTACATCAGCAGACTTGTCTAGATCAGTAGAGTACCGGAGTCAGTAGACTAGTTAAGGAATCTGCTGAAGACTGAAAGCTGAGGGTTCAAACTCAGTTATTGAAGGCTAAGGGATCAAACTTAGTATTTAAAGTCAAGGATATGGAATCAGAATTTAGGGAATTCTGTGATGACCTATACTGATTACATATACCTTGTGTACAAGGTCTAAGTTCCACAAGTTAAGAGGTGATTGGAACTTAGTTATATTCAAAATGGTGTAATCTAACTTCACAGTAAAAAGTTGGATATAAGAGAAGTCAGCTGAAGTGTTTTTCAAAAACACAGCAACTTGGATTAGCTGACTTATATATATTTCAGCAGACTAATTCCCTCAGGAACCTGCTGATATATATTCCGAATTATTTAAAGGATTATATTGGGAGATTACAAAGAAAGGGACAACTAACAACCTCTGATTTTATCAAACAAATCAATGGCTAAGATTATAGGGACGTTGTAAAGATTCAGACCTTTATCCAATGGATACAAGTCAAAGGGTGGATGATCAGAACCGTCAAAAAGCGATCGATAGTGTCGATCACTATGAACAGTGACAAAAAGCAAGTCAAATGGGACAAAACTGAAACGGATATGTTTGAATTTCAAACATAAGTCACAAGGACTCCTACCTATAAATAGAGGACTCCTAATTCAGATACAAGTGATGAACATTGATGAAAATTAAGGATCTATCTTGAGCTATCAGATTTCAATCGATCAAAACACCCTGCTGATCCTACTGAGCATAAGGCTACTGATCCAGTAAATTTCTTCAAGTGTAATCTACTTTCAAGCTACATCAAGTTTACACACTTGAAGAGCTTAAGCTGCTGATCATATCATCCTGATTAAGCTGTTGAAAGCTGAATCACTTACTTGATTCAATCTTTCTTTTACAAGGAATCTACTGAAGACAGTGAAGCACAATTGTGTGTCAAGGACTGTTGTTTGTGGTGGAGCTGGTGAAGAGGCAATCCTACCCTTCAAGGACCAATGGAAGACTTTGGAGCAGCAATCCTACCTGTTCCAAGTGTTCAATTTGTGAAGCCATAGTAATTGGTGAAGGACAAACGTCTTAGGGATTTTTGTAACAGCTACCTCAAGAGTCTCTAGTGAATTACCTCCAAGATCACAGGAGAAGAGTGGACTACAGGATTACACCACCTGGAACCACTATAAAATCAGTCTACTTACTTTCTGCATTTATATTCTGCACTTAGTACATTTAGCACATCAACTTACTGAATCTAGCAACTGATTCACACACATACACTACTGAGTATCTAATACATGGTAACATATTTGAACAACAAGTAATAAGGCTTAATTTGAATATATTCTGCTGCAACAAATTCAGTAAAACTCAACTGTCGGCCAGACTCATCGAGTATCATCGGACTATCGACCACCAAGAGTTCTTTGAAGTTGCTGAATTTTTTAACTCCAAAAGTTTTAAGTGTTAAGTTTATTCCTCCCCCCTCTAAACTTAACCAAAACCTTTTCAAGGGATCAACAATTGGTATCGGAGCAGTGCTTCTGTTCTGAAGTAATCCTACTTGTTGTGCTTGTGAAAATACTTTGAAAACTTTTTCAAGTTTCTGATTTTCAAAGCTTTGCATCATGGATAACAACCAGTATGCTAGAACAATGTTGATGTGTTCTTTTGATCATTTTGATGAGTATAAACGTCGTATGCAGGCTTATTTAGCTGCAACACATGATGAAATGATGGATGTGCTAATAGATGGACCATTAGAGATCACCAAGCCAGTCACAGTGGGAGATGAGACACAGTACATTCCAAAGCCAAAAAGATAATGGACTGCTAAAGATAGAAAAAAGAGCAAACCTCAACAACATTGCTATTGATATTATATACAGAACTTTGGATAGCAATATGTATATGAAGGTGAAGGATTGCAAGACTGCCAATGAACTTTGGGATAAGTTGCAGTTAATCTGTGTAGGCACTGATGCAATCAAAAAGAACAAGATCGGTGTGGCAAAGAAGAAGTTCTAGGAGTTCAAAATGAAACCAAATGAAACCTTTGAACAAATGGAGTCAAGATTCAATGCAATCATGGATGAACTCACCCTACTGAGTGTGAAGTACTCACAGGAAGAAATCAATTCAAAAATCTTGGAAGCATTACCTGTAAAAGAATTATGGGAGATGAAGGTGACTGCCATACAAGAAATGAAGAGTTTGCATGAAGAAGACACCTTCAAATTATTTTCAGATCTTAAGGCCTATGAATTTAGCAAAATGCTTGTGCCTGAGACTAAAAAAGAAGAACCAAAGACTGCTGCATTGGCTGCTTCACATCAAGAAGAGTCATCAGGAGCCCAAGATGATCTACTAGATGAGATGCAAGAGGAAATTGCTCTACTGATCAAGAAAATTAGAATGATGAAAACTGGAAAGGATTCTCCAAGGAATTTCACAAAGAAATTCAGTGAAAAGAAGAAGGAAGAATCAAAGAAAGATAATGATTACTTGTGCTATCATTGCAAGAAACCAGGACACTTCAAACCTGACTGTCCTGAACTAAAACAGAAGAAGGAACCTGATTATCTTTGCTTTAATTGCAAGAATCCTGGACATTTTAGACCTGATTGTCCAGACCTACTGAAGAGCAAAAGTCAGCAAAGAAGATCTGGCAAGAAAGCTATGGTTGCTGAAGATGAATCAGGATATGAAGTAGAATCAGAAAAAAGAAATGAATATGATGATACTGCACTTGTTGCTGAGATGGATGATTGTTTAGGGTATATTTTACTATATTTTCGGGCTTAATCCCTAAACAATTTACCTTGTTTTTAAAGGAAATAAATGAGAAAATCATATTTTTAACCAATAAATTCCTATAATGGTTATTGAGAGGTTATAATTTAATTATGAGGAAATATTGGGATTAAATGTTATGTTGTTACACATTTTATTATTATTATTACTCGATGACTTGGTGTAACAATAATTTTGTAGAAAACAAAGAAATGCAAGGGGATATTATTTATTGAGAAGATTTATGTCATTCAATCAAGGATTTCAAAATAAAGGAGAAAATCGGATCAACATTTGAAGAATAAATCGATCGTGAGCGAAAGAGTGGAGTGGGGAACACGCTTTTACGGCTACGCAGAACGCAGAGAAGTGGCACGCCGCCGGTCGATCGAGCCGTTTATTCGGGTCGACCGAGCCAAGAGGTTCGGCCTACCGAGGCTGCAGAATTTAATTCGACGCGCTTTCTAGATCCTTCCCTATGTCGGCCACAAACTCCTATATAAGCAAAGATCCATTCGAAAGCGTAAAACTGACATCCGTAAAATCGAAAATTAGTATAGCAATTAGCAATAAATTAGATTCATAGATAGTCTTTCTTTTATTTTTCTTTCAATTTCAATTCAGCAAATAAGGACGTTTTTGAAGAAGATGAGTGGCTAAAGGCCTGAGGCTAGGACCACCATGTGAAGCCACCATCACCGGATTTAACCAAGGATTTTGCATTTATTCGTTCTAGTAAGTTTCTTGTTCTTCCTTCATGTTTTTGATTGTTTTTGTGCAATGTGTATGAACTATACGTGTGTTGCATGCTGATTTGAATTTAGACATACGATAGTTGATAAATTCATAGATTACCGTGAAGAAGAGTGATAATATCTCTTCTAACAAACGATAGTTGAGGGAGGATATTGTTAGATTAGGATTTTATATCCATATCTTTGTTTCGTAGAGCTTTAGTCAAACCGAGAGGTGTACTAATTAAAGGTGTAGAATCGAGAGAGGAAACGCCGCTTTAGTAGATAATAATCCAAGACTTACGAAATGAATATGCGATTTTCTTGTTAATTTCAAAGGGTGGTGGATCAAAGGTGTGTTCTAGTTGTTTTAATCATAGTTGTTAGAAAAAGATTTGAAAAGTAGTAGTTGTTCTTTTTTTCGCTTTTGAAACCTTTATTTCGTTTCTTTAATCCAAGATCGTATTTATAAACCTTACAAAAGAAATCGGCGGCGGAAACACTATTTTTCGTATAAGTCCCTCGTGGATACGACCGGTTTCATCACTATAGCTGCGAACCTTCGCACTTGGGGTTGACATCGGTTTTATTTATTATATTTTATCATCGCTTTGCATAAAACCGCAAACAAGTTTTTGGCGCCGTTGCCGGGACTTGGCACGGAAAGTTTTCGCTTTTACCTGTAATTTCGACGGTCGCTAATTCAGTGCGTATTAATCTAAAATAATAAAAAAAAAGGAATTTCAGTTCGGTCGACCGAACCTGACCTCTCGGTCGACCGAGAGTTATTTTATTTTTTTCTTTTCTCTGTTTCTGTTCTGTGATAGTCTTACAGTATTCTGTTCTGTTTTATTTGTGTTTTTCGAGCCTGTTTCGAGTCTGTTTTAGTTTAGTTTTTAGTTGTTGAGTCTAATTAAAGGATTATACTTAATTTTATAAAATAAAAAATTAAAGAATAAATAAAAAATAAAAAAATTTATTTTGACCCGAACATTTGGTTCAAAAGTGGTTTATGCAAACTCGAACTCACGGGGACCACTTTTATATAACCCGAGCTAGAGCGAACCATCGTCGACCGAATAGACGCGTTGGCTCGACTCGCCGGATCGACGGACGAGGCAAACGACCCTGAAGAATACGCTGAGGAAGAGGCCCAAGTTGAGGAAATGGCGATCAAAGGACATTGGCGCACTATGCCATGCCATCTACTGTGAAAGTAAATCCCGCAAATGTGATTCCCAAATCACGGCCGATAATTTTGAACTCAAAACTTCTTTAATCAACTTGGTGAGAGGTTCCACATTCCATGGCTTCTCCATCGAGGACCCACACGATCACATTCACTCATTTCTAGAATCGTATGGGACTACTTTAATCAAAGCCGGTCACCGAGGACGCCCGAGGATGAAACTTTTTCCCTTCTCACCGGGCGGGAGAAGCGAAAGAATGGTATAAATCTTTACCAATGACTCCATTACTTCGTGGGAGGAGTTGGAGAAAGAATTTCTCGAGCCAAGATTTTCCACCTGCAAAGACGGCTCATCTTCCGAATCGATATTCACTTTTGTGCAAACCGAGAGGGAATCATTTTGCGATGCATGGAAACGATTTAAGTCTCTCTTGAGAAAGTGCCTCTCACCATGGGCCGGATAAACAAAGGTTGGTCAACACTTTCTATAGTGGTTTGACCGAATTGACCAAGGGAATGGTGAATAGTTCTCACTGAGGTGCATTTCCGAGAAAGACACCAAGAGGGATGGACGTTGTTTGAAGATATTGCAAAGTATAATTATGCCCCTACCTATAAAGGTGCATCCAAATGTAAGAGCTCGACTCTGTGGAAGTATGAGGTAAATGAGACCACACTTCTAAAGGCTCGCTTAGCCGCACTACGTAAGCAAGTGGCGGCAATGAATGTTCAAAGTCTTGATGTGATAACCGCCATGGCCAAGGCCATCGCAGATCGATGCCGCCTTGACCCGATCCTCAGGTCAAAGCTGTGCAAAACAACGTTGTCTCCGCCAAAATTGCGATACTATTGGGCACACATTCCATCAATGTCCTCTATTGCTTTGCATTCGAGGAGGTGAATGCATTCGGCTTCAAAATTATCGACCTTTGGGTCGAATCGTAACACTCAAGGGTTTAATTATCGGAGTGACCCTTCTAGGTAGCAAATCCCCATCGCCAGCCCCTAGGCCTAATCTGAGCAATTTTCAATTCAACTCTCGACCGGCATGGAACAATAATCCACCGGTCAATCAAAATCAAAATCGAATCAATCATTTCGCATCTTAGAACAAAAGTTGAGTGAGCAAGTCACGCCAACGCTCGCTTGGCAAATGCATTGAGTACTTTGACCAAGATAAAGAGAGGAATTTAGAGGTGCAAATGGGATGATTTCGGGCAAGAAGCAAGCAAGTACTTTCAAGGTCACCGAGTTTTTATCGAGAAGAACCCTCGAGGGGTTAACGTGGTCCGTAATGACCGTAATACTTGCACCGATCCGGCTGCACCATGGAACTATGGTCAAGATGAGTTGAATGTCGAAAATCTGAGGAGTGGGAAAGTGGTTGGCGGTCGTGCCAACCAGGGAAACGACAGCCCCTCCTCGCGAGCAGAGAGGCAGGAGGGGAAGATCTTTTTCTCCTCGTAAGGATGCTAGGGACGTCTGCTGAGCCAAGTGAAAAGGAAATTCAAAGAAATGTGAGAGTTGAGAATACTCGATGATAAAGAGAATACCAAAAAAGAAGTCGGATTCTAAGTTGAGTTCGGAAAGCATGTGAGGTGGAAAGATAGGGAAGACAAAGCAATCAATCATAAGACGGCAAAGAAGAAATTCACCGAGGAGGACTTTGTCGATCTCCCTTACCCACCTAGCAAGAACAAGTCACATTAACAATGATAAGGAGTATAAGAAGGTTATCGATTTGCTCAAGAATACCGAGGCAAACATTCCATTAGTTGATCTTTTGGTAGGGATGCCAAAGTATACAAAGTTTATAAAGGACGCAGTGAGTTCAAGAAGAAGCTTCAAGAGCTCGAGCACATAGTGTTGAATGAAGAATGCTCCGCAATCGGTCGACTAAACTTCCTGTGAAGTGTCCCCGACTCGTAAATTCACGATTTCGTACTATCGGGAACAGGGACTTCCATAATGTTTTATGCGATTCGGGGCATCACCAACTGATGTCTACTTCAATCTTCCAATCTCTTGATTGGATCAATCTAACTCTAAGACCCATTTCTCTTCAACTTGCAGATAGAAGTGTGAAGTATGCAAGGGAACCAGTAGAAGATGTGTTGGTCAAGGTTGAGAACTTCATATACCCAAATGATTGGGTAATCATGGACATGACCAATGACGAGAAAACACCCTTGATCCTTGGAAGACCTTTTCTTGCAACCGCCCGTGCCTTACTAAATTCCTACAAAGGGCGAGATAACCCTACATTTGGAGGATGAGAGTGTAAAGTTCAATGTGGGCAATGCAAAGTTGAAGCACGATCCAAAGGACACTTGTTTAGCTATTGAGGACGATTTCACTGATGAGTATGATGAACAAGTGTTCATGGGCAGTTGGGATGAGGAAGAATTCAATAAACAATCTGCAACTTGGACTGATGAGGAGTGGAAGAATTTTTTAGAAGAGATTGAGAAGGAGGAAAAGGAAAGTTCTGATTACCAGGAGATGGTAAGAAAGAAAATGAGGAAGAGGCATGGTGACATGGCCAGATTTGAAAAAGGGGATGAAACCCCTGTCTGCTGGGAGGCCATGATGCTTCAGAGCCCTTATGATAAGCTTGGAGATCTGGAGCTTAAGGGCGATAAATTAAGACCAAGTGTGGAGGAGCCACCGTCAGATTTAGTGTTGAAACCCTTGCCTCAACACTTGAAATACATTTTTCTCGAGGGACGGTGATAAGCTCCTTTGATTATTTCATCTAAGTTAGAACCAAAGGAGGAAGAAAAGCTTATAAAAGTGTCGCAAGATAATATCCTCGCCTTTGGTTGGCAAGTGGGAGATATCAAGGGGATAAGCCCGATATCTCAGTATGCACAAGATCGGACTGCTGAGGATCAAGAAAGTGCGACAAACCTCGTAGAAGGCTAAACCTCACATGCAGGAGGTCGTTAAGAAGGAAATCATCAAATTGCTTGACATGGGTATCATCTACCCAATAGCCGATAGTGAATGGGTGAGCCCCACTCAGTGGTGCCAAAGAAAGGAGGGATCACCATCGAGAAGAATGAAAAGGGGAAGAGATTGCCCTACGGCAAGTCACCGGGTACAGAGTTTGCATCGACTACGTAAGACTAAATGAGGTAACTCTAAAAGACCACTTCCCTTGCCATTCATTGACCAAATTCTCCTTGAGAGGCTTAGTGGCAAGCGCTTTTATTGTTTTCTGGATGGCTATTCAGATACTTTCGTATAGCTATCGACCCCACTCGATCAAGAAAAGACTACCTTCACTGTCCCTCGTGCACCTTCGCCACCGAAGAATGCCATTTGGTCTTTGCAACGCACCGCTACATTTCAAAGATGTATGTCGGCTATCTTTGATGGTTTAGTGGAGAAGGTGATGGAGATTTTTATGGATGACTTCTCTGTGTTTGGGACGCTTTAGACCACTGCTTACACAATCTTGATAAAGTTTTGTCCCGGTGCATAGAAAAAGACTTAGTCTTAAATTGGGAGAAGTGCCACCGATGGTGGAAGAGGGAATTGTCTGGGGACACAAGGTGTCCAAAGAAGGTATTGAGGTCGACAAAGCGAAGGTAGAAGCTATTGAAAAATGACATACCCCAAAAATGCAAGAGAAGTAAGAGGATTCTTGGGTCATGTCGGCTTTATAGCGATTCATCAAAGACTTTTCTAAAATAGCTAAGCCTTTGTCATCTCTCTTAGAGAAGATGTGAAGTTTATTTGCACCCTCGAGTGTGAAAGAGCATTTAAAGAACTAAAAGACAAGTTGGTTACCTCGCCAATTCTTATAGCACTCCGACCGAAAGCTCCTTCGAGCTTATGTGTGATGCTTCTAATTATGCAATGGGCGCGGTGCTCGGTCGAGAGTGGACGGAAGGTTCCGACCAATCTACTACGCTTAGTCACACTTTAAACCCAAATAAGTAAATTATGCAACAACCGAGAAGGAGTTGTTGGCGAGTTTTTGCCATGGATAAATTTAGAAGCTACTTGCTTGGGTCGGAGGTCACGGTCCGGATGTACCATTCTCGCATTGAAATATCTGCTGAACAAGGCCGATGCCAAGCCTCGCTTGTTGAGATGGATCTTGATTTTACAAGAGTTTGATGTTCATATCCGGGACAAGAAGGGTAGCGAGAATGTGGTAGCCGACCACATGTCTCGGCCGACCGACGATCCTCGTGCAGAGTCGGATGAGATTGGAATTGATTTTCCAACCGAGCAACTCATGACCATTGATGTGTGCGAGGTTGCTCCTCGCCTGCGGCCGAAAAGGTTCTCCTTGGTTTGCACCTTTGCAAACTTCTTGAGCGGCGAGATATCCGACCCCGACCGACATATCGCCAAAAGAAGAAATTCTTTCGGATTTGAACTATTATGTGTGGGACGATCCCATTCTCTTCAAGCGCTGCAGGGATGGATTGCTCCGTAGGTGTGTCCCCGAGTTCGAGCAGGGACATTATGGAGCAATGCCATGGTGGACCTGTGGGAGGTCATTATGGAGCCGGGAAGATCAGCCAAGCGAAGATTTTTCATCCGGTTTCTACCGCCAACAATTTTTAAGGATACAGAGAACTTTGTAAAGGTGTGACCGTGCCAACGCACCGTAAACTTTCTCGGCGAATGGACATGCCCCTCCACCCCATCCAAGAATGCGAGGTCTTCGACGTATGGGGTATTGATTTCATGGGACCGCTTCCATCCTCGTATGGGAACAAGTACATTCTCGTCTCGGCCGACTACGTATCAAAGTGGGTGGAGGCGATAGCAACATCATGAACGACCACAAGGTGGTCAAGAACTTCCTCAAGAAAAATATTTTCACGCGGTTTGGTCGCCCACGAGCCCTCATCGGATTTAGGAACTCACTTTTGCAATACCCCACTAGACAAGATTTTAGAACGATATGGGGTAAAACACAAAATCGCTACCCCCTATCACCCTCGACGAGTGGACAAGTTGAAGTGAGTAACCAAGCCTCAAGAGCATTCTTGAGAAGACGGTGAATTCTAATAGGACGGATCGAGTCGAAAATGGATGATGTGCTCTGGGCCTACAGACGCCTTTCAAGACTCCTATTGGCACGCCTCCGCTTTGAGATGGTTTATGGCAAGGCCTCGCCACCGCCAATCGAGCTTGAGCACAGAGGCGCGCTCGGGCTATTAAATTCTTGAATTTCGATAGCCGCTATGCAGAGAAAAGCGATTATTGCGCTTGCAGGAGCTTGATGAGTTCGCACTCCAGTGCCTACGAGCTCTCGAGAATCGCAGAAAGGACTAAACCGCTTCACGACAAGAAAATCAAGATTAGGGAATTCAAAGCGGCGAGTGGGTTTTATCAGATAATACCAGGTTACATCTGCTTTCTCTGGTAAGCTACGCAAATTGTTGGTCCGCCCCTTTGAAATCTTTCGTATTCCTCAAAAGGCGAGCAATGATTTGAAAGATAAGCAGGCGGGTTGTTCGTGAGTAAATGGTCATCGGTTAAAACACTATATTGGTCAACAAAAGAAACGACCGGTGGTTTTCTATCCAATGACGCCCCTAGTCAAACCAAATCCGATCCTTCGGCACCCGATGATTTACATCTCTGTGAGTTCTTTGATGATGTTGTGCTCCCCGATGTTGCACCTCGGCTTGTGAAACAGAAAACCTAAGAGAAGAAGAAGAGAAGAATCATAGTAACGGGCGGATACGTGGTTTGATGATATGGCCAAGACGCTGGCGAGACTTTGTTCCCTGGATTTCCAAAACCGCTGACCCCGAGAAGGTCGAGAATAATTCCGGATGAGGCTTCACCGCCCTCGACCCGGTTGAGTTTTTATTGGTTAGTCGAGCTCCCGACTATAATTAAGCCCTACTAGGACGGTAACCTAGATATCTTTTTCTTTTGTTTGTAGTTTATTTTTACTTTGTTTCTCTTGTTGGTTGCTAATGTTTTCCACCTAGCGCTTTCGACTATGGATCTGTATTTGGACGATTGCCCACATCATGACCCCCTGCTTGTTTCTTTTTTATTTCCTCATGTACCCCAAAGATTCTCGATATTACATTTGTGCACTACATTTCACATAGATTCGGTTATTATCAATTTTTGCATTGCTTCGCGCTTTGTTCCATGATATTGCCTTGTCTATCATCTTTGTGCCCCTATCCCCGAGGTACGCCTTGTTTCCCCATGTGTGCGTGATATTTGCGATAGCGATTGTGAGCTTTCAGATGATATCGCCACCGGTGGATGGTCCACGCCATCGATTTCTTCAAGCATTTATGGATCTCGACTCGCGACCACTTCCGCACTGCCTCCTTCGAATTACAACCACTAAGTTTTTCTTATTTTGCACATGCCGAGGACATCATGTAACTTAAGTGTGGGGAGGGTTTATTGGTTTGTTTTATTGGTTTGTTTTACATGCTATCTAGTTTTGCTCCTTTGAAAATTTGATAAAATTTTTGAAAATTTGTGAGTCCCGAGTAACTTCAATGACATGCTAGTTTTGTAATTTGGCACCTTTAATTGTTATCATGAGTCATATCATGTTCTAAGAATAGGTTTGGTAGATCGATACTCACTTGAACCTCAATACACGAACCTCATTAGATGAGGAACCAAAAATATAAAATAGTCTCCGGTTAGTTAAGGGATAGCCAATTTAGTCACAGATAACCACTTACTTAGCAATCGATGAAAGTTAAGAACTCGTACTATACTCACAGCTTAGAATCTAAGTACCTTAGTGTCTTGAGAACCTTAAAAGTCTTGAATGTGTTAGAAATGATACTCGACCGGGAGTTTCCAAAGAGTTTGAAAAAGAAGAAAATTTTGAAAAATTTGAAAAATTAAATTGCGAGAAGTTGTTTATGACTATCACCTCGAGTCCACTTGATACCGCCTCAATTGGGGAGTGTGGTTTACCTTGGACAAGATAGGTTTGAGTGATCTCAGGGTGACTGCCTCTAAAGTAGGGGAGAGTGTTATACTTTTGAGACGCGACGATGGAAGAAAATGTAGGCCTTTTGGAACTCTAAGTCGAGTTGATCTAAACAGACCTGAAAGGTATTTTCTTGGCACCAAGTAAAGGAATTTAAATGTGAGTTGGTTACTTTGTTCTTGATAAATAGTTTTTGTAGGTAAGTGTCAGAGATGTAATCTAACTTCGCTTATTTAACCGGATGATCATTAGTGCTTGATTTAATACATCAAGAGAGGATCGGTGAAAGTTTAGCGGGTTCAACACACACAATCACCGAGTGAGTTCGATTTGCTAGATACTAGCTTGATGTGAGCATGACTACGCCTCGTGTCAAATTATGTGGGTTTTTGATAGTTTGTCGTTGTTTGTTTTGCTCGGGACAAGCAAAAAGCTAAGTGTGGGGAGTTGTTTAGGTATATTTTACTATATTTTCGGGCTTAATCCCTAAACAATTTACCTTGTTTTTAAAGGAAATAAATGAGAAAATCATATTTTTAACCAATAAATTCCTATAATGGTTATTGAGAGGTTATAATTTAATTATGAGGAAATATTGGGATTAAATGTTGTGTTGTTACACATTTTATTATTATTATTACTCGATGACTTGGTGTAACAATAATCTTGTAGAAAATAAAGAAATGCAAGGGGATATTATTTATTGAGAAGATTTATGTCATTCAATCAAGGATTTCAAAATAAGGAAGAAAATCGGATCAACATTTGAAGAATAAATCAGATCAGAGCGAAAGAGTGGAGTGGGGAACACGCTTTACGAAGCACAAAGTGAACGCAGAGAAGTGGCACGCCTCGGTCGATCGAGCCGTTTATTCGGTCGACCGAGCCAAGAGGTTCGGCCTACCGAGGTCGCAGAATTTAATTCGACGCGCTTTCTAGATCCTTCCCTATGTCGGCCACAAACTCCTATATAAGCAAAGATCCATTCGAAAGCGTAACCAGGACATCCGTAAAATCGAAAAATTAGTATAGCAATTAGCAATAAATTAGATTCATAGATAGTCTTTCTTTTATTTTTCTTTCAATTTCAATTCAAAGAAATAAGGATGTTTTTGAAGAAGATGAGTGGCTAAAGGCCTGAGGCTAGACCACCATGTGAAGCCACCATCACCGGATTTAACCAAGGATTTTGCATTTATTCGTTCTAGTAAGTTTCTTGTTCTTCCTTCATGTTTTTGATTGTTTTTGTGCAATGTGTATGAACTATACGTGTGTTGCATGCTTGATTTGAATTTAGACATACGATAGTTGATAAATTCATAGATTACCGTGAAGAGAAGAGTGATAATATCTCTTCTAACAAACGATAGTTGAGGGAGGATATTGTTAGATTAGGATTTTATATCCATATCTTTGTTTCAGAGCTTTAGTCAAACCGAGAGGTGTACTAATTAAAGGTGTAGAATCGAGAGAGGAAACGCCGCTTTAGTAGATAATAATCCAAGACTTACGAATGAATATGCGATTTTCTTGTTAATTTCAAATGGGGTGGTGGATCAAAGGTGTGTTCTAGTTGTTTTAATCATAGTTGTTAGAAAAAGATTTGAAAAGTAGTAGTTGTTCTTTTCGCTTTTGAAACCTTTATTTCGTTCTTTAATCCAAGATCGTATTTATAAACCTTACAAAAGAAATCGGCTAAGCGGAAACACTATTTTTCGTGACAAGTCCTCGTGGATACGACCGGTTTCATCACTATAGCCGCGAACCTTCGCACTTGGGGTTGACATCGGTTTTATTTATTATATTTTATCACCGCTTTGCATAAAACCGCAAACAATGATTATGCTTTAATGGCAAATATGGATGAAACAGAGGAGGGTGTCTGGTACTTTGACAGTGGATGTTCCAGACATATGACAAAGAATAAGCACTGTATGTCAAGCTATGTGGCAAAGGATGGTCCAAGAGTGAATTTTGGCAACAAAAATACACCAGGATATACAAGAGGATATGGCACACTTGTGAGAAATGGATTAACAATCAGGAATGTTGCATATATGGAAGGACTGAACTACAACCTACTGAGCACTAGACAATTTTGTGACACGGGCTACAAGGTCACTTTTGACAAGGGCACCTGTATTGTAATTAGTGAAAGAGGTGATCAAGTTGTGTTGGCTGGAAGAAGACAACAAAACATGTATGTTGTGGATTGGTCTACTACTGTTCCAGAAATCTACCTGATTGTGCATACCAAGTCAGAACTTAATTGGTTATGGCATAAGAAGTTGAATCACCTAAACTATGATGATATCAATCAGTTGGTGAAGAAGAAACTTGTTATTGGTTTACCTAAGATCACATTCAAGAAGGATGCTATTTGTGATGCCTGTCAGCAATGTAAACAGACAAAGTCAAGCTTCAAATCAAAGACTAAGCAATCAACAAAAAGAGTGTTGGAGCTGATGCACATGGATCTATTTGGACCAGTAACACCAACAAGTGTAACAGGAAAGAAATACACTTTAGTAGTTGTGGATGATTATTCAAAATACACTTGGGTAGTATTCATGAACAAGAAAAGCGAAACACTTCAAAAGATGCCTGAACTGTTGAAGAGATTGCAAAATGAGAAAACTTTGACAGTAGTAAAGATCAGATCAGATAAGGGTACTGAATATCTCAATAAATTTATAAGAGAATATTGTGAACAGAATGGTGTACTACATCAACTTGCTGCTGCTGGTACACCTCAGCAAAATAGGGTTGCTGAGAGAAGAAATAGGACTTTGAAAGAAGCAAGAAGAACTATGATTTGTGAAGCATTATTACCTGAAAGATATTGGGCTGAAATAGCTAATACAGCGCGCTATACACAAAATAGAACCTCAATGAACAAGAAGCTGCTGAAGACACCTTATGAGATTTAGAATGGAAGAAAACCTAATATATCTTACTTTCATCCATTTGGAAGCAAATGCTTTATCTTGAATCATAAGGAACAATTGAAGACCTTCCAACCAAAATCAGATGAAGGAATCTTCTTGGGATACTCTTCTGTTAGCAAGGCATTCAGGGTACTGAATAAAAGAACACGGAAACATGAAGAAACAATACATGTTGTGTTTGATGAACCTAAATTCACTGGAATGGAAGATGAAGCTTCTGAACCTGCTAAGAATCAACAAGTCAACGCTTTTGCCGAACCCCTGCTGGTAACACTCATCGATGCAACAACCGAAGGCGGTTCAAGGATCTGCTTTCGACCCTTGAAGAAACAACAGACCCTACTGAAGATGATGTTCCTGAAAATCAATCTAACCAAAATCTACAATGGTTAAGGGATCACCATGTTGAACAAGTTATTGGCCACATACAGCAAGGTGTGAGGACTAGAAGACAATTAGAAGCAATGTTTACATGTTTTATATCTCAAATGGAACCTAAAGTTGTTGAAGAAGCAATTTCAGATCCAGATTGGATAATTTCTATGCAAGAAGAGTTGAATGAATTTGAAAGAAATCAAGTTTGGACACTAGTGGAAAGGCTTAATCATGCAAACATTATTGGAACAAAATGGGTATACATAAATAAATTGGATGAATCTGGTACCATTGTGAGGAATAAGGCCAGACTAGTAGTAAAAGGCTATTCTCAAGCAGAAGGAATAGATTTTGATGAAACATATGCACCTGTTGCAAGATTGGAAGCTATAAGATTATTCTTGGCATATGCTGCATATAAAAACTTCAAAGTATATCATATGGATGTCAAGAGTGCATTTTTGAATGGCATTCTGGTGGAGGAGGTCTATGTTCAGCATCCTCCTGGATTTGAAGTTAAAGATCAAGAAGATAAAGTGTATAGACCCAATAAAGCACTTTATGGTTTGTAACAAGCACCAAGAGCATGGTATGAGACTCTATCTCAATTCTTGTTGGACAATGGTTTTACCAAAGGTACCATTTACAAGACACTTTTCAGAATCAGTGAAGGAGACAGCACCCTGCTGGTATAGATTTATGTTGATGACATAATTTTGGGTTCTGAAAATGATTTACTTTGTGAAAAGTTGGCAAATCTGATGAAAAGTAAATTCCAAATGAGTATGATGGGAGAAATGAACTACTTTTTGGGTTTACAAGTCAAACAAATGAAAGATGGAATCTTCATTCATCAAACCAAGTACACAAAGGAGTCAAGCTAAAGAAGTTTGGTATGGAAAATGAAAGACCAAGGTATCAACTCCTATGAGTACAAACATAAGATTGGATGAAGACAAAGATGGCAAAGATGTTGATCAGACTTTGTACAGAAGGATGATTGGAAATCTATACCTTATCGCCATATGAGACTGATATATCCTTTGTCAGAGTGTTTGTGCAAGATTTCAATCAAAACCTAAGAAAAGTCACTTAGTTGCAGTCAAAAGAGTTCTCAAATATCTAAAAGAGACTTTGGATGTAGGAATATGGTATTCAAAATATGGAAGCTTCAAGGTTATATCCTACTTAGATTCTGATTATGCTGGATGCAAGATTGATAGACAAAGCACCACAGGAACCTGTCAGTTAATGGGAAATAGACTGGTTTCCTGGTTCGGTAAGAAATAGAATTCAATATCAACTTCCACTGCTGAAGCTGAATATATTGCTGCTGGAAGTTGTTGTACACAAGTACTTTGGTTAAGACAACAATTAAGGGATTATGGAATTGAAGAAAGAGAAATTCCTATAATGTGTGACAATACAAGTGCAATTGCAATCACAGAAAATCCTATTTTGCACTTAAGAACCATGCACATTGATGTGAGACATCATTATATAAGAGATCATGTTGAAAAGAAAGATGTAGTGGTTCTGTATATCCCTACTGAAGATCAACTTGCTGATATATTCAATAAACCATTGGATAGTGAAAGATTTGCTAAACTAAGGACTGAACTAGGAATTATAAAAGTTGACTGATACATCTATGATCAGTAATGTACTGGAATTCACCAAGGGGATTAGTCTTTGCTATGTTGGGAGAGCTCACTTAGCAGATTAGTCATTGGTATCAACAATTCCATGTACTTATGTTTGGACAATTGAGCAAATGAAGTTGCCAAGGGGATTGGTCTTTGTCATGTTGGGTGAGCTCACTTGACAGATCAGTCATTGGTATTAAACTTCATCTTGTATTATCAGTTGGACAAAGCGAGAAGAATTGAAGATCAGCAAAGTTACTTTGTCGTAAGGGTCTTTGAGACATATTGTCGGCCAAGGTCTTGAGCCAAGTCTCATCGATGACAAAGGCGGCCAAATAAACGTTACTCAGTCAAACTTTACCAAAGTCAAAAAACAAAAATAGCAGGATATTTATTTCATCTTTATAACCCAGTTACACGATCGAACGGTTACAATCCGTTATGGGTCTGTCATGGGACACGTGGCAAGAAGACATTCACTCAAATTTTAATCATGGTTAATGCTACAGTACGTTTTTGACAGTTTTCTACCCACTACTCTCTGCTTTATATACAGACATATATACAGAGGATACATACAACTCTCAAATTGCGCTTTCTCTGCAAATATCTTGTGTGAACGCATATTTGAAAGCTTTCTTCTTCATCTTTCTCATCTATAATGGCAAACAAGGATGATGTTCATATTGGCACCAGTCAAAGTGTAAGAGGTTATGTGACTGACTGTCACTCTATTGAACTAGCCATTAACATAGGACGAAGAATCAGACGAATTTCTGGTCTGGAGAATGTTATCAACAGAAGACTGGAGAGAATTTCATATGTTAATGTGCTGGAATTCTGGAAAAACATTGTTATACATGAAGGTAGAGAGGCCTTCACCTCAACGGTTAATGGTAGGGAGATTGAAATATCTTCAGATCTACTGAGAGAATTATTTCATTTTGGACCTGGAAATAATGCTCCTACCAATCCAAAAGCAATGAATCTGCCAAGGATGAAGTTTGTGGATACAATAAAGACAAATGAGAAGATATCTTCATCTCTAAGCATTAATGTGAAGCACATTGGTTATGAGTATAACCTGCTGAGCAAATTGATTTCCAAAACTATTTTGGGATACATTGGGAGTCTAGACACACTGTCTGGACCTAAAATAGACCTGCTGATCATCATCTACAGAAGTATGAAGTTTGATTGGGCTGGATGCTTTATACACTACATGAAGAAGGTGTTTACTAAAGATAGAGATGGTGTAAGGAAGTCCAAGACCAAGGCCCTAGGTCTACAGATTCAGACCTTGTTGAATCATTTTTAGATACCTAATATTTCATCTGAAAAGATTAACAAATCCAAATACAAGCCAGAAGTTGCTACTCCTATTCCTGGCTTGGATGATGATGAAGATGTGGATGATGAAGATGTGGATGATGAAGCCACTGAGAGTGATGATGGAGGAGATGATGATGCTGGAGGTGAGCATATTAAGGAAGTTGCTAAGTCTGCTGCACCTAAGAAGATTGTTAAGAAGAGAAAGGCTGCTGATACAAGAAAAATAACTGAAATGTTAAAGCCTAGGAAGACAAGGAAGCAAACAGCAGAGACTGCTGAGTCTGCTGAGGCTCCAGCTGAAATTGAGGTTATTGACCCTGCTGTAGTTGCAAAGAAGAAGTCTGTTGCTGAAGTTTTGAAGGAGCAACAGAAGGAAGCCAGTAGAAAGAGGAAGGCTACTGAGATTGAAACAGAGCAACTTTCTAAAAGAATGAAGGAAATTGCTAAGAAAAATAGACATGGAAAGGGGAAACTGTTGTGGATCTTAGAGGCTCAGAGGGAAGAAGAGGAACAAGAAGCTATTGAAGCTGAGCCCCTAACAACTATTAAGCCTATTGAGATAGTAGAGGTTGTTGTTGAGCAACCTACTGGAGAATCACAAAGAGATCACATGCACTGAGCCTCTTGTAGAAGTTGGTGGATCCTCCCTCAGAAAGGCTCACTGAGCCTCATCAAGATGCATAAGTTGTTGTTGAGCAACTTGTTGAAGAACCATAGCAATCTACTAAGAATGCACCAGCTGTGGAAGTTGAAAAGTTGGTACAAGACCCTGCAAGTTCTGAAATAGTTCAGGGGGAAGAGCAAGTTGTTGCTGACCCTGCTGATGAGCATGTTAGTCAGGGGAACCCAGTGTGGAACAGATGGAGATAGTAGGCACAAAGGTACAATCTGAGCAACCTAATGACCTAGAAGCATCTGTTGAAGAAACTCTTAACCTACTTGTTGAGACCTTTGGAGGTCAGCAAGGTACTCAAACTGCTCCCAGAAGGCCAACCATGCCATTTGAAAGGAATGAGAAAAAGAAGAAAGAAAGATATGTTGATCCTAAACTCCTACTGGTTGCAAACTACTTTCAATGGAAGTTTGGGTTCTATAAAAGACAAAAGCCAGCTGCAGAAACAATGACAGATTTTGAGGAATGGCTTTTGAGAAGTTAGGAGTGGAAATTTTGTTGGATCTGGTTGATACCTCTTTGTTGGAAGCAAGATTGATGGATCTTTTTGATCATCAAAATAAGGAAGAGAGTATCAAGTTCAGAGAGCCTAGAGATGAATCAGATAGTGATGACTCTTCATCATCTAATTCTGGTGATGATCATCCCTCTGGTCCAAGAGGAGTCAGTGGGACTGCTTTGACTAATGAACCAAGTATACAACAGTCCACTGATATTGGTAGGTCTGCTGAGGGCCAGCTGACTGGTCAAATGGATGAGGTTCTAGAAGATCTCACCATGGATGATCTGTAGGCACAAATCAATGAGGGCATACATATTGGTGCAAACAGGGTGGTTGGTGAGATAGATACTGTTTTCATTGAAGAATCTGCTGCACTTACTGAAAATCAGCAAAATGAAGATCTGAATGATGAGAGAGTTACTGATCATAGTGAGCCTGATGTCAGTTATGAAAATTCAAGTCAACATTAAGAATGGATTGACACTCAGGACACTCTATCCAAAACTGCCAACGTTCTACGAAGGATTGCTGATGTTAGGGATTTTCAAAGAGATAATATGGCTAAATTCCCTGCAATTCTTGTACAGAGAGTGCTGATCACTAAGGAACAAACAGTGGTAGTATAGAGATTGGATATGGTGATGGGTTTTGAAGGATCACCATTGATTGCTGAGGAGGTTCAGGCTGCTGAGGATCAAACATCACCTGAACAAAGGTTGGAACTGGTGGTATAGGTTGCCGAGGATCGAGGCGGACACTGGACAAAGTTGGAACTGAGGAAATGGGTTTGGAGGAAACCCATGTCATTGTTGTTGAACAGTTTCTTTGTAGTGGAGCTCTTTGGAGGAGAGTCCATCAGAGAAAGATAGTCGCAGACTCATCATTATTGATGAGGATGAGTAGCTGCTGGACTATGACTACAGTGATGAGGAATTTCAAGTGCCTGAGGAAGAACCTATAGAAGCTGAACCTGAACAGGCATTTGTACCTATCTTTGAGGAACCTGCACAAGATCCTATAATGGAAGACATTCTTGGTGCTATGGTTGAAGAATGACCTGCCCCTGTTGGAAGGGACATGAGTAGAGCCATGGTTGTCAGCTGACAAAGGGCACAATACAATGTTGAAGAGCCTGCTGATGAGGCTGCTGGACATATGGCTGGAGGAATGGCTGGTGGGGTACCAGTAGAGATTTTGGATAAGTTGAGGACTGTCAGAAATGACATGACAAGGTTAAGAACTCAACTTGACAGGCAAGAGCAGAGGTTTGAAGATTTAATGAATCTGGTGGAAAATAGAGCGAGGACTATAGAAACAGTTGCCTCCAATATTACTTCCACTCAGTATGCTCTTGTTGACCTTGCTCTGGATGTAAAGGGGATCAGACAAGGAAATACACTGAAGGAGAAGTTTCTGAAAGATCAACTTGAAGCCATTCACCGTAAACTTGATAAACTTGCCGAGGCACCCAAGCCTCGCTTGAGGCCGAGACTATTTGGAACACTTCAACTCTTTGGATTGGATCCTAAGTTCACTGAGAGGATCAATCTACTGGAACAAACTTTGCAAGAAAGGATTACTGCAGTTGATACTAGAACTGAAATCATGGAGGGACAACTGAGTAATCTAGTTATCACCCAGGAGAGTGTTCATGGCCTGCTATCCCGTTTTGTTGATGATGTCAATAAGGGGGAAGAGAGCCAAACAACAGTAGCAAAAGAGGCTGCTAGGATTTTTGCTAAGAAGAGATGGGAAGCTGACACCAATGCCTTTAAAGAACCTGCACCTGGCAGACTTCCACTTACTGATGATCTTCTCAGAGAATATAAGAAGCTCTTCAACAACAAGAGAAGACCTTACCATGACAAAGGTTTCCATGAGGGACTAAATTCTTTTCTGGGACTCAAGTTTTGGGAAGCAAGGGTTAAAGCTTTAAGAGCTGCACATAGAGGTGGAAGGGGTGGAAGAGGTGGCAGAGGTGGAAGAAGTTTTCCTACCACCAATGCAAAGGAATCACTGAAGGAATTCAAAGAAGTGTACATGCGTTTAGGCTTTAGAGTACATCAGATCAACCTTACTCTACCTGAGGCATGGAAATGGTGGAAAGAAGTGAATCCTCACATTGATTTCTCTCTTATTGAAAATGATTGGATGAGAGAAATGGTTAGAGAAATAAGAGCATATTCTGAGCAGCAAGAGAAGGAAAGAGAAGAAAGGGAAAGAAGACACTAGATCAGCATACCTACATATGCTTTTTATTTTTGCTGAATCTAGACTGTAATACTTTTGAACAAATTTGTTTATAATGAGAAATGACTGAAATTTGTTCTGTTTATGTTTTTAATCTTTTTGCTTTGCTGTAAGGAGGGTATTGGCATCATAACCAAAATGGGGAAATTGTTGGACTTATTTTTAAGTTTTAGTGATGAGTGCCAGACTAGCTGTTATAGAGCAAAGGCAAAAAGATGTCTAGATCAAATGTATAGGTTTATTAAAGTTTAATCTTTGTATAGGTTTGATCAAACAAGCACTGTAAATGGTCAGCTGACTTACATCAGCAGACTTGTCTAGATCAGTAGAGTACCTGAGTCAGTAGACTAGTTTAGGAATCTGCTGAAGACTGAATGCTGAGGGTTCAAACTCAGTTATTGAAGGCTAAGGGATCAAACTTAGTATTTAAAGTCAAGGATATGGAATCAGAATTTAGGGAAGTCTGTGATGACCTAAACTGATTACATATATATTGTGTACAAGGTCTAAGTTCCACAAGTTAAGTGGTGATTGGAACTTAGTTATATTCAAAATGGTGTAATCTAACTTCACTGTAAAAAGTTGGATATAAGAGAAGTCAGCTGAAGTGTTTTTCATAAACACAGCAACTTAGATTAGCTGACTTATATATATTTCAGCAGACTAATACCCTCAGGAACCTGCTGATATATATTCCGAATTTTTTAAAGGATCACATTGGGAGATTACAAAGAAAGGGACAGCTAACAACCTCTGATTTTATCAAACAAATCAATGGCTAAGATTATAGGGACGTTGGAAAGATTCAGACCTTTTTCCAATTGATACAAGTCAAAGGGTGGACAGATCAGAAATCACAAAGCAAATTGATCAGCGATTGTCGATCTTATGAAACAAAGGATGTAAAAGCAAGTCAAATGGGACAAAACTGAAACGGCTATGTTTGAATTTCAAATATAAGTCACAAGGACTCCTACCTATAAATATAGGACTCCTAATTCAGATACAAGTGATGAACATTGATGAAAATTAAGGATCTATCTTGAGCTATCAGATTTCAATCGATCAAAACACCCTGTTGATCCTACTAAGCATAAGGATACTGATCCAGTAAATTTCTTCAAGTGTAATCTGCTTTCAAGCTACATCAAGTGTACACACTTGAAGAGCTTAAGCTGCTGATCATATCATCCTGATCAAGCTGCTGAAAGCTGAATCACTTACTTGATTCAATCTTTCTTTTACAAGGAATCTACTGAAGACAGTGAAGCACAATTATGTGTCAAGAACTGTTGTTTGTGGTGGAGCTGGTGAAAAGGCAATTCTACCCTTCAAGGACCAGTGGAAGACTTTGGAGCAGCAATCCTACC
>JAOBSW010000407.1:0-59579 GCA_026214975.1 Gentiana macrophylla | reverse complement strand
AAAAGGAGGTTCATAAAAGAATATGCGGTTAATACACAACTACTTCAAAAGATGGAATGACTATCGTGCATTCGCTCGTGAAACAAAGGTGTAATTATTTAGCATCAAAAGGTCAAAGACTTCATATCTATTCTATTTCATTCCAATACGACTATAAGATAAACTGAAATAATCCATGAAATCCGCAATAAGTCTAACATACAAAACAAGGCAAAGCTCTCGGGGAAACAAAATAATATAATAAAGTTGGTGGCAGTAAGAACGTAGTAAAATAACAAACAGATTTAGTCGAAAAAGTTCATCATATTTTTAATAATAAAAAGAGCTACAGAGTCGCTGCAAAGTCGGGAAATAAAAATAACATTGGAGAAAAGTACAAAAAAATGAAAAATGTCTGCTCTTCATAATCGAGACATGTAGTAGTCCTCTAGAAGGCATGATGATCGCTCAAAACCGAAGGTGGTGTGAAGTAGAAGGTCCAAAGAAATTGAAGAAGATGCAACACGATGTGGGTCACGTGGAGGTTTAGGGGAAAACAGTGGAACTCCAAAATGATGTATCAAATGACCCATCTTTCCGTGAAGTGCAAATGAACTCTATACTAAATCCCTCATTGATCTCCTACTGAGAATTAGCTCCTCCATGAACAGGTGTGCATGCCCTATCTCCCATAAGACATCTTCTATGCTATCCAGTGATGGCCACTACATCATTATCAAGGATTGGCGGCGGCTATACTCTCTCATCACGAGCTAAATCTAGGAAGTCTGCCTCTATCACATGTGCATCGATCATGTACCCATACAAAAATATCTCTCTAGTTGACCGGACAACTTCCCTATTGTGGGTTAGCATCAACAACCCGACATTAACCTCATTCTCGATCTCAAGAAAGAACATGAGCTCGGCCTGCCATGGCGTAACTGAAGCATAATGATCTCAAGAAAGTACATGAGAAATGACAAACATGTGCAGCATACATATGTGCATGTCAAGTCATTCGATAGAAATATCGTTGGGAACTCGGTGGTGTCCAATCGCTACTCAACGCCTTAATGGCCAAAGAATAATCAGAGCTCTCCAAGTTACACACTCGTAGTAGTTGTGTACTCATGCTCACCAACAGGTGCATTCTCAATGCCGAAATATGCATTGATCCTCTCGATGGATAAGCCAATGGTAACCCCTCTAACGATAGCATAATGTGTAGTTGGGTTATGCACAACATACGCATAAAACACTCGGACGATTGTTGCGTTGAATGAGACGGGAATCTTGGCCATAGACAACACTCCATGGTGTCCAACAATGCAAGGTAAAAGGTCACAACTATCATTGAGGTCAATGCCTCTCTCCCGAGAAAGTGCATGAATTCCAGCTGGTACGGAATTACTCATGAGGTGAACCTAATCTAACGGAGGGACCCAGCTTGATCAACCGAATAGCATCCCATATTACATATGGTTACCCACCACGCCTTCCATGTCCTATGTTGTCCATTGATACCGGGAGAGTGTTTTCTATAACAAAGATTGTTTTTGAAAAAATCAAGCTCGCAGCAGCAAAGGGAGCTCACAGCTTTGAGAGAATTATTTTTAGAGAATCAGAACAAGAACGGGCTAGCTAATCGACTGGATCGAGCTCGCTTTTATGGCGCATGGCTCACAATTTTGAGAGCCTGCAGTTTGTATTTCTAAGACGGTTTGCTACTATGAAGAACATGAATGAAGAATGTGTTATGAAACGGTGGCAACTCCAAAGAAAGCAAAGAACAACAAGGGCAATTGGGTGTGGATTGGTTTTTTTTGTGGCTAAATTGGTGGTTGAAATGGAAGTGGAAGGGAGGTGGTGTAAATGGCGAATTTTTTCCAGAGAAAAGGAAGAAAAATGTGGAGGTTTTGGTTAATTGAAGTGATGAAGATGGTGGTGGAAATGGGGATTTAGATAGAAGGAGTGAGGTGAAGGTGGAAGAGTTTCCGTAGGGAAATAGGAGAGGAGTTAGTGGTGGTGTGATTGAGGTGATGGTGATGGGATTGAGGTGTAGGAGTAATGAGGGTTTATGGGGAAGGAGGAAAATGTGGATTTTGGAAGAGGTGGATTGGACTGCTGACAATCCTCCAAGACCGCCTCGCACAGCGGGTGTGTTGGTGGTCTCTTGAAAAGGCCGACACAAGTTTGTAGGGGGTTGAAAAACATGTCACCAAAAACATGATACTATAAAACAAATTAGATTTGGTTTTAAACTTGTGTGAGTTAAAGTTTACTAAGTTTGAGTATAAATCAAACTGACTTATGATAAAACGAGTTAACTCAAGCAGCTGATTAAATTTTATCCTATTTAACTGATCTTGTTGTATCTATGAAAAAGCTTGTTATGTAAAATCAATTCGATGAATGTCGGTTTGTGTGTCATGAGTGTCAATCGGCCTGTATGCTTGAACAAACTGTATAAAAACATTCACAAGTAAATAATAGTAAGAAATGCGTAAGGTAAATGAGGCAAGAAATTATAGAGGTTCTAGGTGGTGTAATCATGTCACCCTCTCTTCCCTATGATGTCGGAGGAAAATTTCACTAGAACTCTTTGAGGTATATCGGTTACAAACAAATTCTAAACTCGATAGTCTTGGCTAATCCCTAGCTTCACTATCTAAGCAACTATAGAACATGTAGAATTGCTGCTCGGCAACTTCTTGCACCGGTCCTGTGAGGGTTGTATTGCCTCTTCTCCACTCTCCACCACAAACACAGTCTACCCGAATGCAATAACAAACAATTGTCCTTGGCAAATCCTAGACCGGATTGCTTCACGCCTTAACCTTTCATTAAAATCAAAGTTGGGCCTGTAATCTAGTAAATTATTCTTGCTTGTGGTTCGTAGTTGTTGATATCTTGGTGTTTTTCTGAAGCTTGAACACATAGAAGATTTCTTGATAATTCTTTGTAAGCACGATGATGATAGCAAAAGATGAAATGTAACTTTGGCTCGATAATTCTCAGATTCTTGATTTCTTGGTTCTATATTCGTGCTTGATCCTTGTTACAAAGTCGCTCTATTTATAGTGTGCAATCCAACATTGTTTGAATTTGAATTCTCTTAGCTATCTACGGCTATATATCAAATGTCGTTGATCGTTCGACATGTCACCATTATCCAATTAAAATGCATGATTTGTAATGTTCGATTTTCTTTCAGTTCTTGGATGCTTTCAGCTTTAAAACTGAGTATTTGAGTGGTGTCAGTTTTGTGCTTTATAACTGAGTAGGTCGGTTTTTCAGTTTATAACTGATTTAGAGCATTATTTGAGTATTTACCCTTGTTCCAAACTTAGTACTCTATTTTTAATCTAATCTATATTTACTTAATCATAGTACACTATAACATTTAAGTTATCTAAGATATCATTGTCATTATGTATCTTAGTCTTTATACAAGATCCATAAAGTCAGTTCAGGTCATCACAGACTTACCTGAATTCTAACTTTACAGTCTCGGCTTTAAGTCTTCATAAACTGTGTTTGAACCCTTAGTTCTTCAGTCTACAATAACTGAGTCTGTGTCCCTCAGGCTTCTTAACTAAGTTTGTCTCCTCAGTCTTCAGCTCCTAGAAAAGCCAACTGAGTATGTGTCCCTCAGTGAACTTACCTTGTATAGTTCTGAGTATATTTATGTTTTTTGCTCTTTGTAACACTTTAAGTTATAAGATAACCAGTTATCTATATCATTTCCAATTTTCAGTTCTACGACTCCCTGTCGATAACAGTGCATGTCTGATTCAACCTATACAAATATCAGACTCTAATAAATCTTATACATTCATTTCTAGACATCTCTTAGCTTTTCACTATAACAGTTAGTTTCAGCACTTCATCAATAGGGTATAAACAAACAATTAAATAATTAAAGATGAATCGTCATCAAAACTCAAATTTTATTTCTAACAATTTCCCCCTTTTTTATGATGCCAAAACCCTCCTTAAAATAAAATCTTAAAGATAAAAATAAAGTAACACAAAGTAAAATTGAAACTGGATTTATCATTAGAAATCTAAAAAAGCGATTAGATTACGCAAAAATTAAGACATAAGTTATCAAGCTTGTTGTGTAACTCGATAAACATCCTCTTTTTATCAAACATCTTATATTCGGTTTCTAAAGTTGTGTCTTCTTTGGAGAAGGCTCATTATAGTCAACTTGACTTGATTGCTTTCATTTTCTCCATAAAACTAACATGGGAAGATCGTCATTATCTTTGTAATGATCTTCAAATCCATTAATGTCAATCTTCATCTGTTCTTTCTTGTCTTTGATTCCAAGTCTGTCTTCTATCCTTCTTATCTTCTTGTGATTTACCATCTTTTGTGAATGATATGTGTCTGATAAGAAATATACAAGTGATTCTTAAAAATATTTGTACTTGTATTTTTATTTCACATGGTTGTAGTCCTTGTGAAATTTTATCCACAAATCTTGTGTAAGAGCTGCTCTTTTGTCTCCGGGGACTTTGTATTTCAAAATGAGCTCTTCATCACTAAGCTCTACTAAATCTCTGATGTTTGAAACTGAGGCTGACATTCCTTTGTCATGTCTGAGTCTTGCAAGTTCAGCTTATAATTTCAGTTTTTCTTCATCAAGTTTTAGCTTTTCTTCTTCTACTCCCCCCTTTTAGGCATCATATAACTGATTGATTAACAGATGTGTTTCTTTATGATCATCTACAATGCCTTTTTGTGAAGTGAAGTGTTGTGAAAGCTGAGTCTCCAAACCATAAATTCTCCATTTTAAGTGCCATTCAGATTGAGCATGAATTTCCTTAAGCTGGAGTTCACAGTTACATCAGTTTTCTTTTTGTAGTCCAAATATCCTGAGACACTTGACAAGCGATTGTTGTAATCTCCCTTCTAAGTAAGTAGGTTGTCCAAGGAAGTCTGTACTTTGTTCAGTTCTTCTTCTGTCAGGAACTCAGTTGGATCTTTGCTTTCCTTGATTGTTGACTGAGTTTGATGATCCATAATCATCAGTTCTTGTCCAACATCTTAAGCTTGCTTTTGATTGTCGCTTGTCTCAGACCCAACCGGCAATCCTCTTCTGAGCAAATGATTGTTCTTGAGTTTCGCTTTGTTTTCAAGTTGCAAACCGAATCTTGCTCATAGTTTCTTTTGAATCTTCATCCTTATCTTCATCATTATCCTTTATCGGTTTATCTTTGGATGCTGATGATTTGACTGACTTCTTCATCTTCTATTGATCTTTTTCTTCAAGTAATTTGTAGCATTTGTTAGAAATTCATCCATAGGAAATAATGCATACAAATCTTCTACTTCAAGATTTTTCAGAAACCACTTTTCTTCAGTTCTTAGGGTTTTTTTGAAAGATTCCTGAGAGTCCATGGTCTTCAACTTCATTCTCATGATTGAACATCCTTTCTGGTTGAACAAGATTTTCTCCTTGCTGAGTCTCTTTTACAGTACCCATAGCAGAAACTTGTTTCTCTAATAATCTTGGTCTCTTGTGAGAAACATCTTCAGCTAACTGATCATTCCTTGATGTCAGTTTCAGTTCTTGTTCCCCCTCAGTTGTTGCTGTCTTTCTTGTTTCCGGTCCCTTAACTGAACTGTCCGGGAACAAGCTTCTTTTTACTGCTCTTTATCCTTGTGAGTCAGCTTTACGTTTGACTCCTTTTTGTTCAGCTATTTGCTGAGAAACAGTCTTCTTCCCTTCAGCTTTTAAAGATTCTTCCTTTGAACTCACAACTGCTGCAGTTTTCTCAGTATTGCTTGAGGCAACAGCTTGTTCAACTTATTTTCCACGAGTGAGTCTCTCTAGGTAATATTGTATTACCAAACTGAGTGATTTCTTCAAGTGAAGCCTTCCTATTTTTTGTCTTCCTTCAGGTTGGGCCTTACTGATACTTTCAATTTCTGTAATTTGTTGCTCCATGATCTGATTGAACACATAAAATGCCCAATTTAAATCAAATTCTTCCTAAATGATATTCATTAGATGAATTGCGTCTGCAGATAACCATTTTAGCCCTTGACATTTTCCAATGATAGTTTGGCTTATCCATCTGCTGTGTAAGACAAATTCCCTTTTGAGATTGTCCATAGGCGAATAAACTTTTGCCGGTTTTTCTATTACAAAAATCTGAGAGAGAAAAGCTTCACGTTTGAGTGGTAAACTGAGTAGGTTGATTGATTTCTCAACCGGTTTCTTCAAATCAAACAATTGCCGTAATATTTTTGTGTTGATGCAAATTCTTTCTCTACAAACAGTTGTTATCAGAGAATGCTTTACCACCTTCATATTTTCCAAAACTGTAGAATTGCTTCCAAATCGAAATCGTTTTCCAATTTTATCTCCAATAGATTTACTAGCTCTTGTTACTATTTGATTTTCTCAAAAAGTAGGCTAACTAACAACATTCCACCACATTCATTTTAAATTGATTTAAGGAGAAGATTTCTCCTTTAGCTATCAATCTGGATTCTTGAACTTTCTTTGATGCCATATTGCTGTTAGATAAGACGATATTTTGTTTGAGAGAATATATAGAGAAGAGACAGTTTTAGATTTGATCCCATGATCTTTGTACAATCTTGTTGTACCATTTGAAATCCCTCTGAGTATATCGGTATTTGATGCACATACTATTTGGCTTTTTGTGGGTACACACGCAACAATTTCTGATAAATTTGGCGGTAATTTATGGTGATGTGATCTTTGTCTAATTTATCTTTTAAACATTTGAATACCATTGACTAGGTAAAACTGAGTTGAAGTTTCAGTAGTCAGTCCTTTGTAGAGATCAGTTCCATCCTTGTTTAGTCATATAGTTAGTTGAAGATTGTTGATGTCAATGATTGATCTGTTAAGTGAGCTCATCCAACATGACAAAGATCAATCCCCTTGACTAATCTCAATTCCCAATTTAGTTCTCAGTTACCTCTCCTTAACCAGAGGTTTTCTGAACATATCAGCCAACTGGTCCTCAGTTGGGATATAGAAAACTGTGATGTCCTTCTTTTCTACATGATCTCTTATGAAGTGATGCCTTACATCAATGTATTTTGTCCTTGAGTGTATAACTGGGTATTCTATTATTGTAGTAGCACTTGTGTTATCACTTATAACGGGTATCAATCCTTCTTCAACTCCATAATCTCTCAGTTGTTATTGAATCCACAAATTTTGAGCACAACAAACTTCCGGTCAGAATGTATTCGTGTTCAAAGTAGCTTGTTGTTGAAATTGATTTTTTTCTTTTTGCTAAACCATTACACAAGTCTATTTTCAAGTAACTGACATGTGTCCGAAGTGTTTTTACTATCTATTTTTCATCCAAAGATAACTGAGTCCGAGTAGGATATCGCTTTGAATTCTCCTTCTTTTGAATATCATATCCCTACTCCAAGTGTGTCTTTAAGATACTTCAAGGTTCATTTGACAACTCACATGTGACTCTCTTTAGGTTTAGTCTCAAATCTTGCACAGACACACCTACCGCAAAAGATATGTCATGTCTATTTGTCGTGAGATAAAGTAGACTTCCAATCATTCTTCTATGTAGTGTTTTGACCCACATCTTTTCCATTTTTCTATTCATCTAGTCTTACAATGGTTCCAATAGGTGTTGCTATTTGTTTGGACGGTTTTGCATCATTAAACAAAAACAATTTATAAACCCTAACCTATATGCAAAACTAACTCCTAACCGGCCGAATACCGGGTAATTGCTAGTAAAGTGGGATAAGTAAGGGGTCGATCCACAGGGAATTGGGTCGTTGAATCTAGTTTTATTAATTCCTTTCAATTGTTACTTATGAAAACAAATAAACGAAAGAACAAACATATAAACACATAGAACAGATAAAATAAATCTAAGCTATAACCACTAAGAAAAACATTGAAGAAAGATACATGGAATCAACCAATATACAAACCAAGTGATTTCAATTCAAGTTCATCTCATGATTTTAATTCGATATTGTGGTTTCACCTTTACACGAGATACAAACTCCTGATCTCTTAGTGAATCCGTTTCTCAAGCTATGAACTCCTAATCTCTTAGTGAATTCAATTATCGATCTCTCCTCTCTCGAATGTTGAGACCAATTTCCATACAAAACAAAGGTGTAGATTCAAGTTAACTCTCGTATTTTAGAATCTAGCAACCTAGATAATTAACCAATTAATTTGTCATGAATTAACGATTAAAGATCCTATCTTTCTATGGTGATCTAGCCTAACAACGATTCTCATCTACGTTAGACAACAATTAGTAACCAATCTCTCGATCTAGTCACACAATAGCATCATAAATCATAGAAAAATACAAAACAAATCAAAGATCACGAAAATAAACAAAGGATTGAATTAACTAAAAGATAAACTCACATAGTTTGGTACAATGGATGATCTCCATGAATCAACAAACGAAAATAAAACATCCTAATCTAACCCGGATCACCCGAGCACAAGGCTCGGGTGACCGCCTTGAACCTCGAAGTGCGGCCGCCGAGTAGTATTTGGTGTATGAAGAATTTTTGATATCTTTTAGGGTTGGGGCGCAATGCTTTTATAGAGTTTTAAGTCGCCAGGGCTAAGTCGGCGGACGGACGCCCGCCCAAAACACTGGACGCCGGTCCAATCGCTATGGACGCTAGGCCGACGCTTCGCCCATACAACGCCCAAACTCTCTGCTTACGATTTCTTCTCCGGGCGCCGCTTTGATTCAATGGACGCCCGTCCATAGTGGACGGGACATGAACGAACGCTCATCATGCCTGGAAGCCGATTTCTTCATCTTTATCCTTTCCTTCATCCATATCTCTTCTCTTCATCGTAAAATCCGAATGCAAATTCTCTTCTAATCCTCTTTTAGCTCGAGAACATGTATCTAAAAGATAAATAAAACATACCAAAGCGTAACATAACTCCAAAATAATATAAAATCACAATTTAAGCACATAATTAATTACGCTTTTGCAATTTAACTATTGAAAACACCACTTGCTCAATATTTCAATTATAAATCTTGATTTCTATGAAAAAATCCACATATGGGGGAAATTGATATAAAACATATCGTTAAAAACACTATAAATTCACCCTAAACAACACCCCCACACTTAGCTTTTTGCTCGTCCCGAGCAAAACAAAACATAATCAAGACTCGAGACATATAAACATTTATGCAACCATAAAGCATATTCAATAGTTTAGAGGTTCACCCAAGTGTGTGTGCATAGCCATAATAAATTTCCACTAAATCCACACTTGAAATTGATTCAAGCAAAACTAGCCAACATCCCATTTAGATCATAAATATAAAACGATTATAACATGCACTCACAAAACATACATATTCGAAAAATAATAAGGAGTATTTAAAATATTTCCGACATATTAGAGGATAATCCCTACAACATATCTTTCAGTTTATACTGAGGATAGTCTGAAGATAACTACGGTTTTCACCCATCTTTTCACATTGCCATGCTCTAATTTTTCTTAAAGTCCACTTCACTACACACTTATCGCATATGCCCTCATTCCCAGCAATAGGACGTTTCGTGATAACACCCTAGCTGGACTACTATCATCAGGCAGTCGGGAGCTATTAAGCCTCGTAGTGGTATAGGAAATTTCGTGATAATGCCCTACCGCACTCGAATCATCGGTAGCTACATCCGACATATACATATATACATATAATTCATATTGTTCATCTTAGATTGGTATTCAAACCTTAAATTATATCCCTCCTATCACATTCAAACCTTCGTGATATTCACAAGATGTCATACTTTAATTCTAAACACAAACTATTAAAATTTTCAAAATTGTATGTAAGCGAAGAATCATGCGATAATCATCAAAAATCTCTAATCAAATGGGCATAGCTTTAAAATATAGCTCATCATTTACTATGGCACGTGAAAAATAGTGTTGGGTGAGACATCTAAATTTACTAAATATGCAAAATAATGCACCAATGATATAAAAACTCAAATAAAGATATGCCTTTGCTCACTTGGGACAAAACAAACAAAAATTTTAAAATTTAGCACTTTTTCATAGAAATATAATAGTATGGCAAATGAATGTAGATACATAAAACCATTTCCCTCCCCCACACTTAGATTGCAACTTGTCCTCAAGTCGCATGAAATAAAAATTTAGGGACTTAGTGATTGTATTTCCAAAGCTAGCACTCGGAAAGACCTCACGAAGAACCAAAATTGCTCGCATAGCCTTGGAAATGTGGAGCATCACGATCCAAGAAAGCTTGAATAGATCAAGAGACCGTGGAGCATCACAGAAAACTGATATCGCCGTTAAAGCGCACAATAGCTATCACAAGTGTCCTCGCATACTTGAACAAAGGCAAAAAGAGTCTACGGGAAAAAGGATTATACATGTAAAACACATGGAAAAGAAGTCATAGAGATTTTTTCAGATTAAGCTCATATAAAGATGGAACATATACATGGAACATTACAAAATAGTAGGCTAGGTGCAACTACATGAAAATATATTACAATGCAATCTACAGGATATGCAATTTAATAAAATAAAAGTCGATAGGCTCAAAGCGAGCAAGTTGGGAAGACAACTCTACAAAGACTACGGCCCGCATAAAACAAAAATATAAATAAAATAAAAGTGGTAGCATACAACAAGCCGACAAATAAATTACACTCAAGATAAATAATAGAAAAACAATGCAACTAGATGACATGCAACTAGATGATATGCATCTAAATGATATGCAAAAATAAAAGAAAGAAAACTAGCCCACTCATTTGCAACACGACATGTATATAATAAACGCCTCTACCAAATAATGACAAGCATTTATAAACGACAAGATACTATTCATTACATGCGATGTAGACGCGCTTTAAGACTCATCAAAGGTGATACCATTTTGGAGAACCAACGATTAGCTACACTAAAATGTATATAACTCATAAGAGGCAATGGTAGCAACGGAAAACCGACGATAGCTACCCATATGAGTTACAAAAATAACAAGAAAGCACATAGGTCTCAAAGCTCACAAGATTCATCACAACGATATGTAGCATACGAAACCGACATTAGCTACTAAAAACAATAAGAACGATTATAGCATACGAGAACCGACATTAACTATAACATGCATGGATGAATCATGTAAATAAAAATTAATCAATTATTTAACATGGATCCGTAGATGGAAAGATGTACACATGCAAGTTCAGAACATCTACGTACAAATAATTAGCCACGAAGCTCATATGAAAGTATCCACGCCAAATACAAAGATTAAAAATCAAGTCAAGAAAAATTGGAACCTGAACGCGTGCGTTCCTTCTTTCAAACGGGCGTCACCGAATTTATGAATGGGACGGGCGTCTGGATTAAACCGGACGCTCGTCTAGTTGCCCTAAGACTTAACAGAAAAGGTGCATGTTGGATGGATGGGCGTTCACTTCTCTGGACGCACGTCTGGTTACCACTAAGAGTGGCCGGGCGTTCACAGAGAGTAGACTCCCGTCTGGTCTTAGCATGATGCACACAAAGAGAAACACGAGCAACCTCAGAAACCCTAGATATAACATCAAAAACCCTAGATACTTAGGAAACCTTAGAACTCCTTTATTTATTTATTTAAAACAGAAAACAGAAAACAATAAAAGGAGTAAAACGTGTTGAAATCTTCTGAGCCCAAAATGGAAGGGAAAACAGTGGATTTTGACCTTGAAAACGGTGTCGAACGGCTTTTTGCCATTCATAATGTCGTCGGCGTCGGAACGAGCTTTCCGAATTGGGTTCTTGCGCGCCAAACGGACACTCGAGCCGAAAGTTACGGCCAAAATACTAACGAGTGCTAAAACGATCCCTTTTATCCAAAAGTTCGATCGTACAAAACGTGGAGTCAGATAATTCAACCTCAAATGTCCCCGAATCAATGTAGAAACTAGGTTACAGATTAGGTTACACTTCACGTTTAACAAATCGAGTAAAAAACTTTTTGCACATTCTTAACCCTACGGTCATCGAAACACGGCAAAAATAAAAAAATCTCAATTTATTTAACGCTACTTTTTATTGAAAGAAAAAAAATCGTAACAAAATAGAGAAATTAACTCAATTAGATTCAACAAAACACCGATTCCCCGGCAACGGCGCCATTTTGTTTGGACGGTTTTGCATCATTAAACAAAAACAATTTATAAACCCTAACCTATATGCAAAACTAACTCCTAACCGGCCGAATACCGTGTAATTGCTAGTAAAGCGGGATAAGGGGTCGATCCACAGGGAATTGGGTTGTTGAATCTAGTTTTATTAATTCCTTTCAATTGTTACTTATGAAAACAAATAAACGAAAGAACAAACATATAAACATAGAACAGATGAAATAAATCTAAGCTATAACCACTAAGAAAAACATAGAAGAAAGATACATGGAATCAACCAATATACAAACCAAGTGATTTCAATCCAAGTTCATCTCATGATTTTAATTCGATATTGTGGTTTCACCTTTACACGAGATACAAACTCCTGATCTCTTAGTGAATCCGTTTCTCAAGCTATGAACTCCTAATCTCTTAGTGAATTCAATTATCGATCTCTCCTCTCTCGAATGTTGAGACCAATTTCCATACAAAACGAAGGTGTATATTCAAGTTAACTCTCGTATTTTAGAATCTAGCAACCTAGATAATTAACCAATTAATTTGTCACGAATTAACGCTTAAAGATCCTATCTTTCTATGGTGATCTAGCCTAACAACGATTCTCATCTACGTTAGACAACAATTAGTAACCAATCTCTCGATCTAGTCACACAATAGCATCATAAATCATAGAAAAATACAAAACAAATCAAAGATCATGAAAATAAACAAAGGATTGAATAAATTAAAAGATAAACTCACATAGTTTGGTACAATGGATGATCTCCATGAATCAACAAACGAAAATAAAACATCATAATCTAACCCGGATCACCCGAGCACAAGGCTCGGGTGACCGCCTTGAACCTCTAGTGCAAGTGCGGCCGCCGAGTAGTATTTGGTGTATGAAGAATTTTTGATATCTTTTAGGGTTGGGGCGCAGCTGCTTTTATAGAGTTTTAAGTCGGCCAGGGCTAAGTCGGCGGACGGACGCCCGTCCGAAACACCTGGACGCCCGTCCAACTGCTCTGGACGCTAGGCCAGACGCTCGTCCATACAACGTCCAAACTCTCTATTCTGATTTCTTCTCCTGGACGCTAGTTTGATTCAATGGACGCCTGGAAGCTGATTTCTTCATCTTTATCCTTTCCTTCTCATCCCTATCTCTTCTCTTCATCAGAAAATCCGAATGCAGCCTCTTCTAATCCTCTTTTAGCTCGAGAACATGTATCTAAAAGATAAATACAACATACCAAAGCATAACATAACTCCAAAATAATATAAAATCACAATTTAAGCACATAATTAAATTTCGTTTTGCAATTTAACTATTGAAAACACCACTTGCTCAATATTTCAATTATAAAGCTCGATTTCTATGAAAAACATCCACATATGGGGGAAATTGATATAAAACATATCGTTAAAAACACTATAAATTCACCCTAAACACTATTCCTTCACTGTTCTCCATTCCAAACTTCTTGATTAATTCCCTTGTGTAATTTGTTTGGTGAATGAAGATTCCATTGTCCATTTGCTTCACTTGTAATCCAAGGAAATAATTTAATTCACCCATCATACTCATCTGAAATTTGCTCTTCACTAAACTTGCAAATTTCTCATAGAGTTGTTGATTCTTTGATCCAAAAATGATCTCATCCACATATATCTAAACTAGAAGTGTGCTTTCACCTATTTTCATTCTGAACAATGTCTTGTCAATGGTTCCTTTGATAAAACCATTGTCAACGGGAAACGTGATAGCATACCAGGCTCTGGGTGCCTATTTTAGTCCATATAGTGCTTTTCTCAGTCTAAAAACTTTGTCTTCTTGATCTTTGATTTCAAATCTTGGTGGTTGTTGCACATATACTTCTTCTTCAAGTATTACGTTCAAGAATGCACTTTTAACATCCATTTGGTAAACTTTGAGCTTCTTGTGTGCTGCAAATGCAAGAAATAATCTGATTGCTTCCAACCTTGCTACTGGAGCATAAGTTTCATCAAATTCTATTCCTTCAGCTTGTGAATATCATTTGGCCACAAGTCTTGCTTTATTTCTAAAAATGTTTCCATCTTCATCAAGTTTGAATCTGAAGACCCATCTAGTGCCAATTATATTTGCATGATCAGGACTCTCAACAAATTCCCATACTTGATTTCTTTCAAATTCATTGAGTTCTTCCTACATGGCTAGTATCCAATCTGGATCTTTCAAAGCTTCTTCTATCTCTTTTGGTTCAGCTTGAGATAGAAAGCATGCTATCATTGCAACTAATTGATTTCTTGTGTGAACTCCTTGTTGAAAATCACCAATTAGTTGTTCATCGGGATGATCTCTCATCCATTGATGGATTGGGGGTTGCAAAATGGGATCTTGATCTTCATGAACTGGTTCTTCATGAAATTTAGCTTCTTGATTTTGATCTGTTTGAGCTTGATTTTCTTGATCTTGTGCTGGATCAATTTCATTTGTACTGGTTGTTCAACTATAGGTTCAGTTGTTGGTAACTGAGACTAATCTTGATCTGATGATCCTGATAATCTTAACTTTCCTATATAACAAAAACTGACTCTGGAGTCTTGTGTGACTGAGGTTGAGAAACTGGTTATGTTTATCTTCAATTGTATCACCAACAAAATTTGGTTCATCAAAAATCACATGTATTGATTCATCAGGCTTAAGTGTGTTTTTGCTTAAAACTCTAAATGCTTTGCTAACACTTGAATATCCTAAGAATATTCCTTCATCAGCTTTGGGCTAAAAAGTCTTGAGCTGATCTTTTCCATTGTTATGTATAAAGCATTTGCTTCCAAAAGCATGAAAGTATGAGACATTTGGTTTCCTTCCATTCTATATCTCATAAGGTGTTTTCTCCAATCTTTTGTTCATTAGGGCTCTAATTTGAGTATAAAAAGTTGTGTTTACTGCTTCTGCCCAATAACTTTCAGGTAATTTAGATTCACAGATCATTGTTCTTCCTGTTTCTTTGAGTGTCATGCTTCTTCTTTCAACTACTCCATTTTGCTGAGGTGTTGTTGTTGCTGTAAGTTGGTGTAATACTCTATTTTCTCCACAATATTCAATGATCACATTGTTGAGAAATCCAATTCTTTTGTCACATCTTATCTTTACAACCGTAACACTTTTCTAATTTTAAAGTCTCTTCAGCATCTCTGTGAGCCTTGGCTTAGTCTCACTCTTTGTGATGAAAATTAACCATGTGTACCTTGAGTAATCATCAATCACTGCCAATGCATACTTCTTTCCACTCGACAATCGATAGTGTAATGGTCCAAACAAATCCATGTGTAGCGCTTCTAAAACTCTTGTTGTTGGATCTTTGAGATTTGGTCTTGAAACTTGCTTTTATTTGCTTTCCTTTATGACAAGCATCACATAAACCGCCCCTTCTTGTAAGAGATTTTTGGTTGTCCAATTATTAAATCTTTCTTGACCACAAGATTGATGTTATCAAAGTTGAGATGACTCAGTTTCTTATGCCATAGCCAGCTGATTTCTGATTTGGTATGCATAAGTAAACAAGTTTCTGAAACAGTTGTTGACCAGTCCACAATGTACATATTTTCCTTCCTTTTGCCAGCAAGAACTACTTGATATGCAGTTTCACTTATGACAATGTAAAACTCTTTGTCAAAGGTAACTCTATATCCCATGTCACAGAATTGACTTGTGCTGAGTAAATTGTAATTGAGTCCTTCAACATAAGCTACATTTTTTGTCTTTAAGCCATTCTTGATTAAGGTTCCATAACCTCTTGTGTAGCCAGGTTTGTCTTTTCCACCAAAATTGACTTTGGCTCCATCTTTAGCTTGAAAATAGACCAAAAAGTCTTTGCTTCTTGTCATGTGTCGAGAGCAACCACTGTCAAAATACCATATTTCCAGTAAAACAAGTTAATAAGTTTTAGTTACCCAATTCTGTTTGGGTCCATAAGCGTCAGTTATAAGTACCACATTTGGGATATTTCCATAGGGTCTCATTTGGAAATTTTTGCACTTATTATCATATATATAAGTTACATTTACGTAATGTCTATTTCTGGATTGTGTCTTATTTATATGCTCTCTCAAGTCTTTTGGTCTAAACTGAGTTCCATATTGCCTTCTTTTATTAAAAACTGAGTAATAACCATCATTCTACTGTCTATGATGAACAGCTCGATACTGAGGTCTATACTGACTCCTATATTGATAATTCTGCTAAGATCTATGATATGTTCTCTACTGTGAATGATAGTTCTTTTTAGTTTTAGCAATAGGTTCAGAAAAGTTCCAATCCTCATCAGTGGGAAATAACCTGGGTTTCCCCATGAGTTTGTAATTCCTTGAATGATTGTCATTCTTGGATTTACTTGTATTTGATCTTTTCTGGTTCATAGCATGGTTAGCTTATGTAGATCTGGCATTTGATCTACCATCCTTCTTTCTTTGAGGTGTAGCTGATCTACTTTTAGATTCACCTTTATTATTTTGTCCAGCCGACTTCGTAGAAAACTGATTTTGAAACTAGGCTAATTTATTTTGAGCTGACTTAACTGATTCAACATGCTTCTTAGTTTGAGGAATTTGTTCAGCTACAAACTCAATGCCAATTTTGACATTTGGTTCACCAGCTTTACTTGTTCCTTCCTTTGAAGTTTGTTTGTGTCTCAAATCCTAAGCCAGTTCTGTAACAATTATGCTTTCTAGATTTGAATCCAGTTGCAAAACTTGATTGAGCAATAGATTCAACTGCTTCTATTGAAGTAGTAGGCTGATGCTGATTCTTTGATGGATCAGTTCTTAGCAGTCTAAAAATGTTCCATTCAGTTTTTAATCATTCGACTTCCATAATTAGATATTCTTTCTCTGCTATGATTGACTCATAACCAGCTTGTACTTCTACTAACAGATTCATCAATTCATCATGATTTTCCTCTAATTTAGGATTTCTGGGATTAGTTACAGTTGTTGAAGAACAATCATTGTGCTGAGCTGTACTTAAATTGGATTCACATACCTCATTTGAGTTTTCCCTATGATCTATTAGAGTTGTGTCCTCTGAGATTGCCTTCTCAGTTTCCGCTTCATAATCTGACTCATCAGCAGCTAATAGTGCTCTTCTTCCAGTTCTTCTTTGCTGAGTTCTTTTGTTGGTCGATTCTAGACATTCACCTTGTAATGTCCAGATTTTTGCAAATAAGCACAATTACTCATCATCTTTCTTTCTTTCTGGAGTTTTCTTGATGTATTTCTGAGTAAATGGTTGTCCATTTTTCATTCTCCTAATTCTTTTCATCATTAATGCCATATGTTCCTCCATATCATCAAATTGTTGAAGATTGCTAGCTAATGTTTCCATGTTATCATCAGCTGCTGCAAGGGGTGTAATTTTTGGATCCTAAAGTGCTTTGATTGCTTCAGAGATTACTATGAAATCTTCAATGAATTCATAGGCTTTCAAATCTGAGTAGATTTTGAAAGTATCTTCTTCATCAAGCTTCCTTGATTCTTCCATTGTTGTAACCTTTATTTTCTAGCATGTGGGTAAGGCCTTCATAATTATAGTATTGATTTTCTTCTAGGTGTAGACTATCTTGAGAAGCGTTAGCTCATCCATAATAGCACTGAATCTTGTCTCTATTTGTTCAATGCTTTCTCCAGGTTTCATATTGAAATCATGAAACTTTTGTTTTGCTACAGAGATCTTGTTCTCTTTGATTGAATCAGTTCCTTCACACACCAGTTGTAATTTCTCCCACATCTCTTTGGTGGTTGTACAGGCTTTGACTTTTAGGTACATATTTCTATCCAAGGTTCTGAGAATGATATCCGTAGCAACATTGTCGAGATTGTTCCTCTTTCAATCATCATTGTTCAATTCACTCTTGGGTTTGGGAACTTTAATTTGAGCACCACCATCAACAGTTTGCATGTAAGTGATCTAAATTGGTCCATCGGTGAGTACATCCATGATTTCATCATTTGCAGCTGCAAGGAATGCCTGCAAACATCTTCTATATTAATCAAAACAATCCATGTTACACATAAGCATTTGTCTAGCATACTGATTGGTGTCATTGATGGAAGTTTGTGAAAACTTTATTATGCAAGAACTGCAAGCTGAGCTTTTGCAGAAGATCAACTAGAGATTGTTAGAAGAAGTTCTTGTTAGAGAACACTGCTCCGATACCAATTTTTGGTCCCTTGAAAAGGCTGACACAAGTTTAGAGGTGGGGTGAATAAACTTGTCACCAAAAACTTGATAATAGAAAACAAATTAGATTTGGTTTTAAACTTGTGTGGAGTTAAGTTAACTAAGCTGAGTATAAATCAAACTGACTTATGCTAAAACCGAGTTAACCTACAAAGATTAAATTTTAGCCTATGTAATCGGGTCTTGTTGTATCTATGAAAAAGCTTGTTATGCAAAACTCAATTCGATAAATGTCGGTTTGTGTGATGTGTGAGTCTCAATCGCTTTGGTATGCTTGAACAAACAAAGATAAAAACAATCTCAAGTAAAGAACATTAATTAAATGCGTAAAGTAAATGAGGCAAGAAATTATAGAGGTTCTGGTGGAGTAATCATGTTAGTCCTCTCTTCTCATATGATGTCGGAGGAAAATTTCACTAGAACTCTTTCGTAGATCGGTTACAAAAAGTCCTAAACTGATAGTCCTTGGTTAATCCTAGATTCACTATCTAATGTATAACAGTAGAATTTCGCCTCGCAACAGCTGCTTGCACCGGTCCTGTGAGGTTGTATTGCCTCTTCTCCAAATCTCCACCACAAACACAAATCTACCCGATTGCAATAACAAATCATCATTGGCAAATCCTGAACGGATTGCTTTACGCTTTTAGCCTTTGATTAAAATCAATGTTTGGCTCAGAATCAAGTAAATGATTCCTTCTTGTGGTTCTTCAAAGTGTTGATGATTGATTCTTTTCTATGTAGCTTGAACACTTAGAAGTTTTGTTGATAATTCTTTGTAAGAACGATTTATGATAGCCAAAGATGAGCAGAACTTTGGCTCGATAATTCGAAGATTCTTGATTTCTTGGTTCTATATTCGGTGCTTGATCCTTGTTGTAAAGTCCTCTATTTATAGTGTGCAATCCAATGTTCATTTTGTTTGAATTTGAATTCTCTTAGCTATCAACGGCTATATGTCGATGTCATGTGACCGTTCGACATATCACCCACCATCCAATGAAAATTCTTGATTTGTAATGTTCGATTTTCTTTCGGTTCTTGGATGCTTTCACTTTAAAACCGAGTATTTGAGAGGTGTCATTTTAAGCTTTATAATCGAGTAGGTCGGTTTTTCACTATAAGCGATTTAGAGCATTAGTTGAGCTTTTACTCTTCTTCAAAACATAGTACTCTATTTTTCATATGATCTATATTTACTTAATCAGAGTACACCACAAAATTTGAGTTATCTAAGATATCATTGTCCGTATGTATCTTAGTCTTTATAAAAGATCCATAAAGTCAGTTCAGGCCATCACAGATTTACCTAAATTCTAACTTTACAGTCTCGGCTTTAAGTTTTCATAATTTGAGTTTGAACCCTCAGTTCTTCAATCTTTAATAAATGTGTCTGTGTCCCTCAGCCTTCTTAATGAGATGTGATATTTTTGGTATATTTGAATTGAGTTCTACTGCTGTTTTTCTGAGTAATTTGTTGATAAATGTGATTGGTTTGGGTTAGGAATCAGTAAGTGTAGAAAATCATGTTTTAGGGTTTTGTAATACGTTCTAATTGTTATCCTTTGGTCTTATAACATTAATTAAACCTTAACAAGCTTCGATTGAGCTTCCAATTCGTTTAGTTTCAGCACCGAATGTACTTTTAAAGGGAGTTGAAGTTCGGATCCGTCGGAAGATCAAGGGCTTGTTCTTTGATGAACTATAGTTCATCAATGTCTGTGGAATTGTTAGGCTTTGTCAGTGTCTAGTGGTCTAGGAAAGAGAGTAGTGTATGTGAGGGATCTTACTTAAAAACACTTAGGTGGCTAGTTAATACACAATAAAGTTACATACATGGTAGTAAAAGAAAAAACATCACCTATTCTCGGTTAGGCACCAAGTCATATCGGCGATGTGATACGTTCATAAAAGGTGAACAACGCTACTGGCTCAAAATGCTGAAGGGTAGTGGAGGAAATTCATCGAACGTATATGCATACCGGGGAGATTCCGGGACTATCGGTGCAATTCACCGTTGTTGGCAAGTATATCTCATGATGGATACACATCATGCATAGTGCCCTTGAGTGATGACGTAACCAAGATAAGTTAAGATAGAAACGTATAGTCATGACATATTGATGGACACGGACTGATCCTTAGATATATTCGATCTCTCATAAAGATAGCAATATAATAATAAAAAGAACATTTTGTTGTAGAACTTAGTTATTTGTTAGCTCTTCACTTTTACTTAGTAATTTGTACTTACCTCCTTTGCATTTTATTTTGTATGCATTGTGGGTAAGAAGATGAACAAGTTGACCAAGCGTAGATGCCGACTTTTGAGGAGATTGATGCATTGACGAAGCTTTTAGTTTTTTTCCTTGTAAAGGTTGTACTAGACTAGTTGTATTCTTTTTCTTAGACTTGTTGTACTTCTACTTCTAAGATCTTTGTAAGTTTGGTTGGTACTTTTAAGAGCTCGAATTGTGTAAGTCTTTGGGTTTTTAGTCATTGTAATTTAACTATCCATCTTTAATAAGGTTAATTTCTATTCTTACTAGCAGTTATGATTTTTTTTTACCCGAGTCTTTTTAGCTTCCGTTCGCTTTTATTTGATACGACGACGTAGAGGCTTGCGTACAATGTTAGATTTATTTAATGCTATATGTGCCGAACGTTTCTCTTCCGGATAAGGGCTCGGTATCCGGGAGCGGGGCGTTACAGTTGGTATCAAAGAGAAGCGTCCTTTCTTTCCTAGGCTTCTTCCCTCTAAGATAAGATTTCTTTAGATCTTTTCTAACCCTTCTTATCTCTCTTGATCATGGTGGTAAATTCTCGTAGGATTAGGAATCCTTAGAACGTGGTTAAGTTGCACTAGGACCAAGTGAAAAGTATCCTTTAGGCGAAGGTTAGGTTGAGTTTTAAGCTCAAATCTCTTATATGATCCTCTTAAGTTTTGTTCCTTTCGAGAACCCTTAATAGGATCCCTCTTTCCTTTTGGAATCTTCAAATTTTTCTCTAATGTTCGTTCTTTTTGAGGTTTTAATGCTTTCGCAATGCTACATTTGGTTCTAATCATTTCCTTGTAACTTGGTGTTATGCAAAATGAGTAAACAATTTTGTTCACGTTTCTACATGCCATGTTATATCATTTTTTTTACCAAAAAATTCTGTAAATTTTCAGCCACCTAGAAAGTTGTCTTATCTACAATTTTTCTCTTTACATCAATTCGCCAATATGGATTGCTCATCGATTAGGGTGACCCGGATCACCCACGTGTCAGTCGATATAACACAAGTCGCGCGAGCAGAGACGAGCCGTACACGATCTGGATACCACTACGACCAGAAGAAGTAGGCTGACCAGGCCAGGGGAGACCCCTGACCAGAGGAAGCGATCTGATCAGAGCAGAACCCTGACCAGAAGAAGAAGGCTGATATGACCAGGGCAGGTCCCTGACCAGTGGAAGCCAGGTCGGAAACATACTCATCTGGAATAAAGAGCAGTTATGACTAAACGTGAGGCGTGAGGGGCTTATATAACCTCCCACTAACCCCATTATCATGGATAACCGCCTGAACTACGGTTGGACTTGATTCCAAATATATATTTGGATACGTAGGCAGCTTATTCATTAAGTTCAGTCCATTACAATAACAACAATTACTCTCTGTATAATCCTAGAACAAGAAAGACCCGATTGTTTACTCGTTTTATCTTGAGTTCGATAATTGGCGCTAGAAGGAGGGTCCCTTTTTTGCTTCTAGTGGCAGATTACAGAGTAGAGAACATGAAATCGAAGAAAGTTCAACAAGGGAAGGATCTCGCCGGATCCTCACATAATCAAGAAAATATGGATCAAGATCCAGAGAAAAATCCAGAGAAACAACCAGAAGATCAACCAAATACGAAGGAAATGGCGAAACAACTCCTAGTGGATGCTTTAAAGACAATGGGAGATGAAGATTTTCAGGTTCTTTTCGAAAGTGTGAGAAAAGGGAAGGAAAAGGTAGAAACTTTTGAAGAAGAAAGGCAATTGTCACCAGAAAACAGGGGTGGTCATAAGGAGGCTGCAGAATCCAGTGGTCAAGTTGTTAAGAGCAAAACTCGTCAAGCTGATGAGGCGGCGAGGGCCGAGTTGGATGCAATGTTAGAAGATGAGGAGGACGAGTTCCATCTGGTTTCGCCCTTTGCAGAGTATATTGAAGCATACCCCTGTCCCAGAGGGTTCAAAATACCCAAAATCAGCCCATATGACGGAACCAGAGACCCGTATGATCATATGCATCAGTATATAGTGCATATGCAGTTATACAATGCTCCTGATGAAATGAAATGCAAAGCTTTTCCCGCACTCCTTTCTGGAAGGGCTAGGGATTGGTTTAAAAGTTTCCATCCAGGTCTATCACTAGTTTTACAGTTTTAACAAAGAAGTTCATGAGTATGTTTATCGCTGCGAGACCGTTTCAAAGAAACAGCACTCATTTGCTTACTTTCAAGCAAAAGTCCGACGAAACGGTTCTACAGTTCATCAAAAGGTTCAACGCAGAATCAACCCAGGTGGCTGATGTGGATGATCGGTTTTTGGTGGCCTCATTCGTAGCAGGACTACGAGAAGGGAGGTTACATGCAAAATTAAATGGCAAAAACCCCAGAACTATGGAAGAGTGCTTGGCAGTTTCTTTCAAGCATTGTCAAGGTGAAGAAGCTAATCGTGCAAAGCGCGAATTGGAGAAAGGAGATCACAGGAAGGGAAAGGCAGATGAGAAATCTGACAAGAAGCGTAAATCAGTTTGGGATAGGGTGCAGGCACCCATAACTGATTGATTGGGCAAAATAGGTGCTTTGCAGGACAAAGACCTGATTCCGTTGAACAGATCACGGGAACAAGTTCTTGCTATCATGAAACGTAAAGGCATAGCTAGAACTCCGTTTCCCATGAAAGGACCCAGAGAGAAGAGAGATCAGACCAAGTTCAGCAAATTCCACCTAGATGTTGGTCACGATACAGAGTCATGCAGGGAATTAATCAGGGATATAGACGCAGCAGTTATGGAAGGACAACTTGACGAGGTCATTGACAGATCTCGTAACGAACAGCCCAGGGGGCGCAGAGAGTTTAGGAGGGAACCATACCAGAACGAGAGGAATAAGAGCAACGAAAAAAAAGGCAGAGGTATCCCTCCCCAGATCAGGACGGTCAGATCGACAACCGTCCAATAAACACAATCAACACGATTATGGGTGGTCCCAGGCGGACAGACCAGGAGACAGAAGTAGGCTCAACAGGACAAAGGGATCAGGGTCAGAGTTCGGGTAAACGTCAAAAGGTATCAGGAGAAGTGAGGTATGGACCAGAGGATCCACTACCGCTAGTCATCAACAATGAAGGGCTAGTCATTGAGACCGTAATCAACAAGAACTGGGTGAAAAGAATCTGTGTAGATACAGGAAGTGCTATTAACATCTTGTATTACAGGGCCTTCCAGGCCATGAAGTTGAAAGATTCCAGTTTAACACCAGTGTCCGCACCACTGTTCGGATTTGCAGGCCCGCCTATCCATCCTATGGGAATGGTCACATTACCTACAACTTATGGTAAATTACCTAAGGGCAGGACCCTCATGGTAAATTACATTATGGTTAAAGCACCCTCAGCGTACAATGTCATTATGGGGAGACCATCAATCATCGATCTGCGAGCGGTTATCTCCCCAGCCCACAACAGTATGAAATTTCCTGTCGGTTCTGGATCGGTTGAAATTAAAGGAAATGTGGAAATAGCCAGGAGCTGTTACACATCTGTAGTTGGTGAGAAACAGTTGGTTCAACAGGTAACTCTTGAAGAGCTATTGCCAGAAGAAGAGAAGACTTGGGTAACTGCAGATCAGACCGAGTCTGTTCAAATCGGAGAACCGGGAATGGAGTCAGTGGTCAGTATAGGTTCATGGATTCTAGACCACCATAAAAGAGCGTTAACAGACCTGCTCAGAGAATACCGAGATGTTTTCGCATGGAAGACAGATGATATGCCTGGCTTATCACCAGAGTTCATAGTCCATAGTTTGAATGTGGATCGAAACAGACTCCCGATTCACGTCAAAGAGAGACATTTTGCACCAGAAATGATCTCAGTCATCGAACAGGAAGTTGCCAAGTTAAAGCAAGCAGGGATTGTCAAGGAGGTAGTTTACCCAGAATGGTTAGCCAATCCGGTTTTAGTGAAGAAGTCAAATGGATCTTGGAGAATGTGTGTAGACTTTACGGACTTGAAGAAGGCTTGCCCTAAAGACAGTTACACTTCACCCAGAATCGACAGGCTGGTGGATTCGACCGTGGGTTTTGAGATTTTTGGATTCTTGGACGCCTATAAAAGGTATCACCAGATATTCATGGACCCAAAAGATGCAGAGAAAACGGATTTCATAACAGAATTTGGCACGTATTATTATGTTACCATGCCGTTTGGGCTGAAGAATGCAGGTGCCACCTACCAGCGGGCAGTTAATCAAATTTTCCATGATCAGATAGGCAAGTCTATGGAGGTTTATGTTGATGACTTACTGATCAAAAGCAGGTCTTTAGATCAATATTTACAAAATGTTAAAGAAGTATGTGAAGTACTTCGAAATACCAAAATGAAGCTGAATCCCAAGAAATGCACCTTTGGTGTTAGGTCTGGGAAATTTCTGGGTTACATGATTTCTAAGGATGGAATCGGGGCCAATCCGATAAGTTAGATGCATCAAGATGATTCCACCACCCACCAATGTTAGGGAAGTTCAAAGATTAACTGGAAGGTTGGCGGCGTTGAATGTATTTCTTTCACGATCAAAGACAAATGCACTACCCTTCTTTAAAATCCTAAGGAAAGCTACACCATTTCATTGGGGGGGCAGATTGTCCAGAAGCTTTCGACAAATTGAAGAAATACTTGTTGGAATTGCCGACTCTGACATCTCCACAAGAAGGAGAAGTGTTATACCTCTATCTATCAGTGTGTGATGAGGCCATTAGTGCTGTCTTGGTTAGGCAACAGGATTCACTCCAGAAACCGATTTATTTCACCAGCAAATCCTTACATGGACCTGAAGTGAGGTACTCAGATACGGAGAAATTGGTACTAGCACCGGTACATGCGTCCAGAAACCGAGATCTTATTTCCGTGAGTCATCCGTGGTTGTCTTGACCGATCGACCATTAAAGCAAATCATCGAGTAGGCCGGACACTTCAGTCACTTAGCCAAATGGGTCGTCGAATTAGCGGTGCTACGATCTAGAATACGCACTACCAACGAGCAAGTGAAAACTCAGGCTCTAGCAGATTTTCCGCGTAAGAGAAATCCATTTCTATCAATCAACAAGAGAATCCGAAAGAATCAGGTCAGTGGAAGTTATTTGTTGATGGAGCATCTAGCAAGAGTGGGTCAGGAGCAGGGCTCCTCCTCATAAGTCCGAAGGGTGAGGAATTCCCTTATGCTCTGCATTTTAACTTCCACGCAACTAACAACGAAGCGGAGTATGAGGCACTAATTACTGGTTTGAACTTAGCTCTAAAGCTGGGGGTTAAGCAACTCAAAGTCTATAGTGACTCTCAACTTGTAGTAAACCATATCATGGGGGAATACGAAGCAAAGGAGGAACCTATGAAGAAGTACTTATCTACTGCCCAATCGAGGATAAACCAGCCAGAAGTACAGTGGAGCGTGTCTCCGGATCACGTATCATACGAGGCAGATGCCTTGTCCAAATTAGCATCTAATTTTCTGTCAGACAAGAAGGTCCTGGTTGAGCAATTACATCAACGGAGTTATGAGGTATCTGAGGTGCAACCAGTTACATAGAGGGAAACATGGATGGATTCCATTGTAGCATATCTAAAAGACGTCCTGTTACCAGAGGATAAGATGCAAGCTCGCAAAATCCAACGCTTATCTGATAAGTATGCCTTATTCAATGACATTCTGTATAGGAAATCGTTCATATCCCCTTGGTTGCGTTGTGTTACTATAGAAGAAGGCAATTACTTGTTGAGAGAGATCCACTTGGGGATCTGTGGAAACCATTTGGGGGCAAGAGCCTTAGCTAGGAAGTGCATGTTGTTTGGCTACTATTGGCCTAAGATGCAACAGGATGCAGAGGAGTTAGTCTTGGCATGCAGGTCATGTCAGGTCCATAGTAATTTATCCCATCAGCCGCCTGAAAATTTAACTCCAGTAATCTCAGCTTGGCCCTTTGATCAATGGGGTGTTGACCTGGTGGGACCACTTCCAACAGCACCAAGAAGTTATAAATTAAGCAACTCAAAGTCTATAGTGACTCTCAACTTGTAGTAAACCATATCAGGGGGGAATACGAAGCAAAGGAGGAACCTATGAAGAAGTACTTATCTCTGGCCCAATCGAGGATAAACCAGTTTCAGGAAGTGCAGGTGGAGCAGGTCTCCAGATCACAGAATACCAGAGCAGATGCCTTGTCCAAATTAGCATCTAATTTTCTGTCAGACAAGAAGGTCCTGGTTGAGCAATTACATCAACGGAGTTATGAGGTATCTGAGGTGCAACCAGTTACATAGAGGGAAACATGGATGGATTCCATTGTAGCATATCTAAAAGACGGCCTGTTACCAGAGGATAAGATGCAAGCTCGCAAAATCCAACGCTTATCTGATAGGTATGCATTATTCAATGACATTCTGTATAGGAAATCGTTCATATCCCCTTGGTTGCGTTGTGTTACTATAGAAGAAGGCAATTACTTGTTGAGAGAGATCCACTTGGGGATCTGTGGAAACCATTTGGGGCAAGAGCCTTAGCTAGGAAGTGCATGTTGTTTGGCTACTATTGGCCTAAGATGCAGCAGGATGCAGAGGAGTTAGTCTTGGCATGCAGGTCATATCAGGTCCATAGTAATCTATCCCATCAGCCGCCTGAAAATTTAACTCCGGTAATCTCAGCTTGGCCCTTTGATCAATGGGGTGTTGACTGGTGGGACCACTTCCAACAAACACCAGAAGTTATAAATTCCTAGTAGTGGCCATTGATTATTTCACTAAATGGGTGGAGGCTGAACCATTAACCACTATCACAACCAAACAGATCCAAAAATTCTTGTGGAAAAATTTGATATGCAGGTATAGGATACCAAAGACTATAATTTTAGACAACGGTACCGAATTTGAAGACAGTGGAGTTCAGGAATGGTGTACAGAGTTGGGCATAAAACAGCATTTCACCTCTGTTGGTCACCCACAAGCAAATGGTCAAGTAGAACAAACTAACAGGCAGATCAAGCTTGGTTTGAAGAAGAGGCTGGAGCAAGAGGGAAAGCACTGGGTAGAGCATCTCCCAAACATTCTTTGGGCTTATAGGACTACCCCAAATATGTCAACACATGAAACTCCATTCTCATTGGCCTATGGATGTGAAGTCATTATTCCAAAGAGAAATTGGATTGCCATCCCCTGAACAACGCTACATAATGACCGAGATCCAAGAAGAGGAAATAAGGCTCACTAAGGATGAACTGGAGGAGAAAAGAGATATTGCTTTGATCCGAATGGCTAAATATAAGCAACATGTTTCCCAGTATTACAACTCCATGGTGAAACAATGTTATTTTAAGGTTGGAGATCTAGTGTTGCGTAAAAATGAGGTCAGCAGGTAGGAACCAAGTGGAAATCTCAGTCCTAACTGGGAGGGTCCCTAGCAAATCATCAAGGTACATGGAAAATGAGCATATCAATTGGCTGATAGCAAAGGGAAAACCATTCCTAGAAGCTGGAATGCAATTAATTTGAAGAAGTTTTATGTTTAAGGCAAGTGATTGTCATCTTATTTTGTAAACTATTATGCACTATGAATTATTTAAAGTTCTCGATTATGTTGAATTGTTGTATTATGTCTATTGTTAAACTCTTGAAAAGAGAAAATTCATTAAGTCCGATAAATCGACCGCTTTAAGACCTCAATTCGTCGTAAATTTCTAGACCTCAGGTCAGGTCATAACTCTTGAAAAGAGAAAATTCATTAAATCTGATAAATCAGACCGCTTTAAGACCTCAGGTCAGGTCGTAAATTTCTAGACCTCAGGTCAGGTCATAACTCTTGAAAAGAGAAAATTCATTAAGTCGATAAATCGGACGCTTTAAGACCTCGAGTCGTCAGTAAATTTCTAGACCTCGTCGTCGTCATAACTCTTGAAAAGAGAAAATTCATTAAGTCTCGATAAATCGACCGCTTTAAGACCTCAGTCGTCGTAAATTTCTAGACCTCAGTCGTCATAACTCTTGAAAAGAGAAAATTCATTCATCGATAAATCGGACGCTTTTTTAAGACCTCGAGTCGTCAGTATATTTCGGACCTAAGGTCGTCATAACTCTTAAAAAGAGAAAATTCATTAAGTCTGAAAAATCAGAACACTTTAAGACCTCAGGTCAGGTCGTGAATTTCTGGACCTCAGGTCAGGTCATGTAACTCCTCAGGTCAGGTCAGTAACTCCTGATAAGAAAAATTGATTGAGTCTGACAAATCAGATCATTCATCGAGGGACCCCCGATCAGGTCGACGATTCTTATAATGAGGTAATTCATTAAGTCTGGGAATAACTACAGTATGACGTATGCTACACAGCAAATCACACGTCATACTGGGGGGGAACAGAGCATAAAGAAGTAATACAATACAAGGCACAGAGGCAAACACAAGTTGTAAGAAACACAAGTTGTAAGAATTGTGCAAACAAGTTATAAAAATTGCAGCATATGCAGATGGTGCCAAAACCAAAAACTTTCATATAAAGACTTCCACATAAAGACAACAAAGTTGAAGGGCAACAACAGCAAAAATATAATGTTTGAAATCAAGATTAAAGTAGAGGACAGGATGAATGCTTTCACTTGGAACTTGGGGGAACTTGAGATTGAGATGATGAGCTGGTTTGAACAGGTGGAGGCTTCTTGCCATACTTAGAGACCAAATCCACTCCATCTCTAAACTCCTTGAATCTGGTCTCATAGATTTGAGACCCATCGTTTCTGTTCCAGCCCGTGTGGGAAAGCTTGGTAGCATCAACATGGAGACCAGCTGCTTTCATATCCTCAATGGCTGAGGAGTACCCAAACCAAATAATTGGGGCAAACAACATCTTGATACTATCGCCAAGCTCGCCGATCTCCTATAGTTATCAAGGGCTTCAAAGAATACGCTCAGCAAACTTACTTTTCAAGGTGTCTCTCTCTTTCTCAAGGGTAGCTACCATCTCTTCCAGGTTGGCCTTGATTTGAGTAGCAGTAGCTAGTTGGGTCTGGAATTCGTCGTTTTTGGTTTTCAGCTCGTCGGATAAAGCCGCCACAGCGAGTATATTCAACAAATCCTCATATTTAGCTTTCCATTCGACAAAGAGTTGGCCAAGTCTTCCTCAACTTTACTGAACTTCTCAATCTGGACAGGATTTCCTTACCCAGTTTAGCCCCCTAATAGAGAAAGCAGGATGCAAAATCAGCACATATATTCCAAAGAAGACAGGTTACTATCTATGAAATGAAACACTTACAAATGTTGACAAATCCTGATTGGACCACTCTCTCCAATCATATCTTTCTCCCTGATGTCGTTCTGAAGTCTCAGCATCCCTATCAGCCTGATCCTGGGATCTGATACGCTTTGAGGCACGTCTGGTCTCATTCGTACTCTCTATCAAAGCCGTGCGAGGGACCATCCGATAGTCGTTGGTCTCCTCAGAGTCACCATCACCGATCAATCTCATTCGAAGGCTCAATTGGATGATCATCAACGAGATTGGCGATCCGATCCGGCATGTTTGGGTTGACAACAGGATCGGATACACCCTGGCCACGGGGAGGTGATGTCTCATCAGCAATCTGGATGATATCAGTAAAGCTCGCCACTGCAAATGCAAAAAAAAAATAAAAATATTAAAGACATGCCATAGAGGGAAAACGTAAATGTACAGAATAAGAGGTCCTACTCAAATTGTATCTCTCCTCAGATAGCTCAACGTAAGGTTCTGGGCCAGCAGTCTCAAAATGAGCGGCATCGATTAGATTGGAACTGTAATTTCTCAGACCCAGATATATTGAGGACAAACTGATATCCTTCAACAACTTCTTATCCGCTTTGCTCTCTAACACATCACTATTCTTAGTTGAGGTATTCCACTTGCCTAGATCCCTAGCGGTGTTGTGCCTAATGAAGAAGAAGTGCTTTTTTCCAATCAGAGAAAGATTGGTCAGTTTTCTTAATCAAACGGACACCACTTAAATTATCGGTTCTCCTACAGAGCAGTACCAGCCAGGATTCTTCTTAACTTGTTTGCATTGGTAGAAGGTTCTGAAAGGTTGTAAAGAAAAGGGGGTCACAAAACACCTACACCAAATCAAAAAACCTGTAATGGCCCTTATGCTATTGGGAACTATCTGACCAAGCCCCAAGTCGTAATATCGGAGTATTTCCAGGAAAGCTGGAGGAAGAGGAAATCTGAGGCCACATTCAAACTGTTCTTTATAAACCGTGACGATTACACGCGGCAGGAGGAGCAAAGCAAGACTTTTTCAGTGGGTCGGATAGGGGCATAAATGTTCTTATTTAACCCAAACCTATCACAGATGTCAGTGATATCTGAATCCTTTAGTTTGGAGTCGATAGCATGGCAAGCCATCATTTTCTTAGTCTCGTAGGTCCTCCTCAACGCACGTATCGGCGCGGACAAGCCGGAAATATTATACTCGGTCGGAGGCGATTCGACAAGAGTAGGAACGATAGAAGCAATCAGATGAGGAAGAAGAATAGAGAAGAGGGGATTTTCACCGGGATTGGAAATTTCAGATTGATTTGGATTCATAAGGAGTAAAAAAGGGAAAAATTATTATCGCACAAAGATGAAGGACTTACTTGTTAATCGAGGGAGCAAATCTGCTAAATAGGACGTCTGTAGCTTTAAATAATGATGGGCGCTTACAGAATCTGATAGATTTTAATAGCCTTTAACCAAGAGATGGGACGCTTGGACTACGCGTCGATCGGAAAGACAAAGCGTGTGTAATTATGGTGACGTTTGAGTTAACCGACACAAGGGTTGTTGGGCCATCTGGACGGTACACGTGGAACAATTTTGAACTTCAGATCTTAATCCATTTCAAAGGCCTGACCTGATCGATTAAGATCTGGGGTGCTTTGATTGGGGGTGACCCGGATCAGTCCACGTGTCAATGCTGATATAACACAAGTCGCGTAACGGACGAGCCGTACGATCCTGATACCACTACGACCAGAAGAAGTAGGCTGACCAGGCCAGGGGAGACCCCTGACCAGAGGAAGCGATCAAGAGCAGAACCCTGACCAGAAGAAGAAGGCTGATCAGACCAGGGCAGGTCCCTGACCAGTGGAAGCCAGGTCGGAAACATACTCATCTGGAATAAAGAGCAGTTATGACTAAACGTGAGGCGTGGGGGGCTTATATAACTTCCCACTAACCCTATTATCATGGATAACCGCCTGAACTACGGTTGGACTTGATTCCAAATATATATTTGGATACGTATGCAGCTTATTCATTAAGTTCAGTCCATTACAATAACAACAATTACTCTCTGTATAATCCTAGAACAAGAAAGACCCGATTGTTTACTCGTTTTATCTTGAGTTCGATCACTCACATATTTTTTAACAAGGAGGGGTACTCTATCACTACAAGAAACTGTGTTTCAATGACAAAAGGTGAATGACGGGAGATGAAACCTAACATTAAATAGTAGTTTTAATCAAAGGTGGATAAATTCGATGTCCAACCGTTAATTCCTATCATTATTGATGTCATTTTCCTCTCATTGAAAATATTAAAAAAGATCCTATCATTATTGCACATTTATTATTATTATTTTTTACTGGAATTTTTTTATCTTTTAAATAAAAATGTTTATGTCTTAAAATATACCCAACAAGTCGTTTTAATAAAAGAAAAGTAAAGTCTATCTATCATCAAAAAATAAAAGTAAATCATCCACCACTCGTACTCATCTCTCAAACCCTAAATTAAGCATCCCTCTTCAATTCCCCAGTTCCTCTGTTCGACAGTCCAGCTGCTTCTACATCCCGCCGCCCCTCATTGTACAGGCGCCGGCTATCATGAATCGATTTCTAAAAGCAATTCCTACTGAGACAGACCCGGTTTTGAGCTAAGGCTTGCTTGAAAAGACGTCACAATAGGATAAGCGAGGATGTTTTCACTAGTTGGCATTGTCGGTCTTGCTCTCAAATGTGAGCATGATATTTTTCTGAACTCCAATCGCGATGGACAAATGACCTTCATTTTGGTTAGCAGGTTCGATCAATTTGTTCTTTTCTGATTTCATTTCTTGGGGTTTTTCAGATTTTTCTTTTGTTTTATGTGTTTTTGGCGGTTTGGCGCAAGGAATATGCGATTTGCGTGATGAGTTGTTTCACCTAGAATTCTTATTCTACTTCGTTTTCCTACATCTGTAGTAGAATGACTTTAGCGATATACTTAATTTGAGTTTTAGCATGGATGCAGATGAAAAAGCACATTATTTATGATAAGAGCAACTCCAACGACAAAGATCAATTCAGCAAATTGCCGTAAAATTCCACTCCAATGGTCGTGGTTTTCTCCATCAAATTGGTGGAAAGCAAAAATGACCAAAGAATTTGTTGTTGGTTTTTCCTACCGCAAACACTATTCAACCCTTTTTAAATATAATTGATATTTGAAGATGGAATATGCTAAGAATATTCCTTTTTGATGTAGAACCATTGGAGTTGATGGATAAAATTTGGTGTAAAAGTTACACCAATCTGATGATTTGGTGTAAAATTTGGTGTAAACCCTTGGAGATGCTCTAAAGAAGAGGTATTGTAAGCAAAGGTATTGGAATAGCAATTGTCAGTAACAGCAGTTTTATGTCTCTGTTGGTTTTTATTTTATTTAAAATTTAACTTACAAGATAACAATTTATGTAAGTTTACGGAGGAGGAAACATTAATGTCTTTATCATGAAAAGGTTATTGTTTATGACTTGAGCTTAAACTGGAAGAAGAATCATAAGGGTCACCGAAGAAACAAAGCAAGAGTATGTGGACCTTGTGGCAGACCATATCTTGACATCTGCGATTCGACTTCAAATTATTTTTTTTCTTGAATAATTCAATGTGATAGTTCCTAGAGACATTCTATCCATTTTCAATGACACAGAGCTACTAATTTGTTGACCTCCAGAGATTGATTGTAAGTTTATCCTTATCCTGCTTTCACTCATTCGTCATGTTAGATAAATCTTCTTTCTAAGATAACAAATGGTGATATTACATGGTTAGTCTCCGGTTATTTGACTCTTGATGGGTTGTTTGCTACACTAGTTGTTTAGTGTAATAGAGGCCTATAAATCATTGTAGTTGTTTGATAAATCTTTCTTATTTTTAAACAATTTGTTTATTTGTTGAGTGGGTGGATTTATAGCTTCAACCTGTTAGATCTTTCAGAGTACACGTCTAAGGAACAAGTTCAAGAGAGGTTGTTATTGGCCATCCCTGAAGCAAATGAAGGATTTGGGTTTGTCTGAAATAAGCTCAAATTGTATTGACTATGAATGTGATACCGTGGAAGTATCTATTGTTATTGGTTTGTACATGTATGTCTTTCTGTTTATGATAAATTTACCTTGCTTGTGAATTATGTGTAATTTTCCCATTGTTTTACTTTTCCTTTTAGTCTTTGTATGAGCCTAGGTTTCACTCAATATTTCTGCAATGATAACCTTCTGATAGTTTACCATCCTTGCTAGGTAAACAAGTTTTCACTAATCTATGTCTGACCTACTTAGTTTTAGTTACTACAAAGTCTCTTTCAATTGAGCCTTCTTGGAGTGGTTCTTCCAGTGGATTCGTCCCAGGTGCGCACATTTTACGTTTATTCCATTCTTTAATGTGTGAACATGGAACTTTAATTCAAACATTTGTTTGTATCTTGTATTGTTGCCAATATGTAACTGTAAGCTACGACTTCATTGTTGTTCATTGTGTGCTAATTTATTTGAGATTGTTCATGCTTGTTGTATGAGTAAATCAACTGCTTAGTGACTGGAGGGTTTATGCTCTATTTTTCATCTATTGAAAGGTATATGCATGTGGGATAAATGATTATGACCCTCTTCATACTATTGAGTATTTTACAAACCTTTGTGGTTTTTTTTAATCAAACGTGTGTCGTTAGTAGTTTGTGCAGTAAAAGGAAAGCCCAACGGATTTGAAGTTCTACTGTGTAGTGTACGATAAAATATGAGACGAGTTTAGCTATAAAATATGAAAAAAAAAAATTTCGCCAAACAAATATCCGCGCCACGATTACTCTCATTTTTTTAATCAAACCTTTGAGGCTTGTTTTCTTTTAGAAATCAACTATGTGCCATTAGTAGTTGTGCTGAACAGGAAAAAAAAAAAGGAAAGACCGACAGATTTCACGTTGTGCTGTGTAGTGAACCAAATCACATTTTATATTTTTCAGACCGTTTGACACATTTTTTTTCCCACCAAATGAATGAACACGAGATCACAAACATATTCATTAATGATAAGAAAGAGAAATGCCGTATAGAAAATGAGTGAAATACATTTTCAAGCATATTAATGATCTGGAAGCTAAGGCATCCCGGGAGATTTGACCGTGTAGTTATGGTCTGCTTAGTGTTTTTCTATAATGTTTCATTACGTAAAGTCGAAGCTAAAGGGATCGACTTTATGATATTGTTTTCCGATACATCATATTGTGGTTTATTGTATAGGTGGAAACTCCTGATAGGGCTAGAAGAGAAGTGATTCACAACCTTTGTGGTTTTTTTAAATCAAACGTGTGTCGTTAGTAGTTTGTGCAAAAAAAAAAAAAAAAAAAAAAAAAAGGAAAGACAGACGGGTTTGAAGTTCTACTGTGTAGTGTACGATGGAAGTTATGGCAAGTTTAGCTATAAAATACAACAACAACAAAATTGGCCAAACAAATATCCGCGCCACGAAAATAGTCACGGCGCCACGATTACTCTCGTTTTTTTATCAAACCTTTGTGTCTTGTTTTTTTTTTTTTTTTTTAAATCAACCTTGTACCATTAGTAGTTTGTGCTGAACAAGAAGAAAAAAAATAAAAGACCGACGGATTTCACTTTGTGTTGTGTAGTGTACCAAATCACTTTTTATATTCTTCAAACCGTTTGAAATGTTTTTTTCCCCAAATGAATGAACACGAGATCACAAACGTATTTATTAATGATAAGAAAGAGAAATGCGTATAGAAAATGAGTGAAACACATTTTCAAGCATATTAATGACCTGGAAACTAAGGCGTCCCGGGAGATTTGACCGTGTAGTTATGGTCCGCTTATTGTTTTTCTATAATGTTTCAATGCGTAAAGACGAAGCTAAAGGGATTGACTTTATGACATTGTTCTCCGATACATCGTATAGTGATTTATTTTGTTGGTGGAAACTCCTGATAGGACTGGAAGATAAGTGATTCACAATCTTCATTTCTCTAAGAAAGAGCTACCTCTTGCAGAGAACAGGGGCGGATCTACCTTATAAATATGGGGGTCCACGGACCCCGCTAAAAAAAAAAATACTCTACATTTTACCTATAGAAAAATATTTCGGACACCGTGAAAAAATTATTTACTGTGTTAAATATTTATGGACCCATTGAAAAAAAAGTTACAAAGAGTGCACTTGGCGAAGAGAATGTAATATGTTTCTGTTGCTCTCTTTGTCTTGTGCCTTGGATTTGTTACGGTTTAAACTTACGATTTATTTCACATTGGAGATCTATTCTTTAGTATTATCGTTGGTAACAATTTCTGTTGGGCCCGCCATGCCTTGTACGGCTCACGTTCACGGCAAGTTGTAGGCTTGACACGTGACAGCTGATTCTATGTAAAAAAAATATTTCATTTGAAAGTTTTGGACAGATTTAGGGAACCCTTCAATATCTGTAGGATATTAGACGGACGGTGGTGGAGTCCGATTGTTGAAATACCAATATACCATTGAAAAATGGTTACACGGTACGCCTTGGTGGATTTGATGAGACATTTAGAAAGAAAATAGGGAATGCACAATGGATTTCTAGCTTTTGTTTAATTCAATGTAGGTTTATGATTCTCCTTTTAGTAGGAGGCCAGTCACATACTTTTATTATTGAGGAAGTTGTATTTTCAGAATTTTCATGGAAGTCATAATTAATTTTCTATGGTTGTTAGCATGTTGGTGAAAAGTGTGGTTTGAATGGATAAATGTTGATCACTTTCAAGAAGAAAATTAGCATATATATATATATATATATATATATGTGGTATGCCTTTGCATTGCAAAGGCTACGCAGAATAGGCCGGGTTGATCAGAACTAATAAATGATGAACAAGTGGGCTAGAAGAAACCATTATAATTTGTACACTCAACATACAAGTCAATGATGAATCCATAAAATTTTAAGAATATTCTTCAGTTGTTCAACTAATGGTAGTGGTACATCCATTACAGATGTGTGTATTATTTCATTCACAATATATTTTTATCATCATTGATTACGGTGGCCGGGCTCGCATCAATTAATATGTTTTATACTTTGTTCAATGGTGGGATGATCGATGTGTTGTGATACTAAAGGTTTTGGTCATTAATCTGGTGGTCCTAGTTGTTGCATCTGATATACTGGTGGTTTGTTGTTCGACGATTGATTGATGGCGACTGATGGAGAAGGGTGGCGTGTTTGTGGCTGTTATCCAGTGGTTCTTGCATGCTACATGGTGCAATTGTGGATATCAATACTTATAAACCAGTCAAGACATTATTTTCCCGATAATTACCCACTTCCTCTCCTTTTTCGTCCCTATATTATACTCCAGTCTTTTCCACTCTCAAGTAACTGTGTAGAAAACATTACCTTTCTCTTGTTCTTGCAAAGCATAACTTATGTCTATGCAATTACCGCTTCTCTGGAATCAGCTTCATACTTCTGCTACAGGTACATAAGATTTTGTATGCCATTAATTGATCAATGTCCCGTTTCATAGCATGTGCTGCTTACCTACAAAACTTTTATTTTTGCTTCAGGATTCAACCACCTCGTTCCAGCTCCATTTTTCTTTCCAAAACATTTATTTCAGAGGATGAGTTTGGTTTGATATGATTCTTGTATTTTTGTTGCCAATTTGAATAGTAATCGATTATTCAAAGAGATTTTCAGAGCTTCACAAGTTCATTGACCACGACGAAGTACGTCTTTGGTAAGTTATGCTTCGGAAAAACGCTAACATAATGGTCTACCATGTTCATGCTAGACGGCTTACTACTGTTTCCAGAATACGATTGTAACGCCCCATTCCCGACACATGAGTCTTTATCCTAAAAATAAGCGTTCGCACGTATAAAATAAAATAAATTTCACTTCATACGTAAGTCTCTACTACATCGTATTGAGTTAAGCAAAACTAAGCCAAAGACTGGGTAATTTTTTTTTTTCTTTTAACAACCAAGAATAAAACTTACATATCTAAAGGTAGAAATGTAACATTTATTAAATTGGAAAAAGAAATCAAACGAAAACCAAACGTCGACAAACCTCCACACATATACTAAAAGGAATTACAAGGTTTCCAACAAAGCTCCAAATCTAATATAATAAATAAAACATGGATAAGTAAAATTTTCAACTTTGCTGGTCTGATAAGAAATAACTTTCTTTATCATTTCGTATGCATTTTACCCCCTATTTGTAGCATATTCGAGGTAATTTTGGGGTAGTTAAGTGGTTTTTAAAGGCACTTTTCACCATGGTTCGAATAACAAGATGAAAGACGTTTACGTCGAAAATCTCAACATATTTGGGTGAATTGTGTGTGTTTTATTGGAATTTGTCACGCTTGGGTATATTGTTTTGTTTTATTACAGATATAGCGTGAAAGACGGCGTGACAAGGAACGCAACTTGATGAGTATCGACTAAAACGGAGCTCATGTGTGGAAGTGGCACTAAGATCAAAATTCAAGATAAAAATTATAATTTATTTATCTTGTATATATAAAAAATAAAAATAAAAAATAAAAAGAATCAGGCTCATAACAAAGCCCGCACCTCTCACTTTTAAGGAATTTGGATTTCTTTCGTTGACAATGGCGTGAGCTGGGACCAAATGGAGCCACGCCTGTCAAATGGAACTTAGGAACTCTTCAATGGGGTTTATTTTTTTTGTAAAACTTTATCAAAAGCTTGGAATCATTGTAAATTTCTTGATTATGCAAAGCTTTCAAAGCAAAACTTTATCTGCGTGAACCGGTTTATGTTCTGACATGTTTTTTTTTTTTTTTCCTTATCTGTTTTATTTTATTTTATTTTGTAAAGGTTTGTGAAAAGGTTTTTGTAGAGTTGTAAAGGTTTGTGTAAAGGTTTATAACATGATGATGTGGCAGTGAAAAGTTTTATGATTGTGAATAAAAGATTTATAGAGAAAATGTTTATAAGTTGTATGACGTGGCACACACATAAACCTTTTTAAAAGGTTTATTGTTGGAGATACCCTTAGGGCTTCTCCAAGGTTTATCTTTTTTGGTAAAGCTTTAACAAAAGTTTTTTACCATTGTATTTTGGATGACTAGGCAAAGCTTTTGCCAAAAACTCTGTATGCATAAACCGCTCTATTCATGCCAAGCTGGTTTTTTTTTTTCCTCATCCGTGCTTCTGCTTTTGCATTTTTTTTTTTTTTTTTCCGCCTTATAAATAGCTGCCTGGGTGCCCATATAACTATGTCTTCGTTTTTTTTACAATATCTTTTCTCTGTGCTTATTATTATTATATTATTAATTATTTCCTCACACTCATTACCTTTTTTTTCCCTCAACATTCATTAGCCGGTGCGGGTTTTTTTTAAATTTTTATTTTATCTATACTCCTATATATATATATATATGATATTTTTCAGGTCAAAACAATATAAACAACTACAAAAAAAAAAAATTATATAGTACTAGAAAATATTTTTTATGTTATTAAATAATAAAATATTTATACAGTGGGTCCATTTCAATGAATTATAAAAGAGTTTTGTAAATTTGTAAAAGGTTTATTTATAAATTGATGACGTGATGTCGGCGATTGATTTATTAAAAAGTCACTTGCATCCAATTTCTAATACGCTTTTACACTGAATTTTATTTTCTCTGCAGAAAAAATTTCTTCTATTAGAACAGCTTAGTTTTCTACTTTTTCTGCAATTCCCTTTAGAACAACAACACTGTTATTTTTCTTATTTGGCAATTGAGTACACAACTAAGTGACGATCTGAGTGGTGGATTCTTCATGCTTCTTTTGGTAAATTTTATTCAAACTTCTTACCATGTTTATTGCTTATTTCTTGATGAATTTGTGCAATTTTATTAGTAGTATGAGTAGCTAATTTTTATAGCTAAATTATGTGATGGAACTACAAAATTGATCATAAACGATGATCTAGGGATGAGTAGAGCTTAAAAATTAAATCTTTTGAATTGTTGTGTCCTAAAATTTGATCTTAATGCTTGAATTAATTTGATCACCTAATTCATGATCACAAACACGAACTTTATAAAGTATTTTGCGGGGAGTGTCATGCGAACTAGAATTTTATGATTGTCATGCACGAACTAGTCGAGTTTTTCGCAGCCTGTTCCTTGGTAAAGTTATTCTAGCTAAGCCGTGAATTCGGTGGATGCGGAGCATCTCATAGTTTTTAATCGTATTAGGTCAATTAAATCCCATAGAGGGGACTATTGAACCGAGTATAGGGCGACTAGGTTGTGGTATTAGCGCCCAGGGACCAGTTGAGGAGATTGCACCCACAACACATTCATTAGAAGCGATTGGTTGGCTGGTAGGTTAAGGCTCGCCCCTAGTGATTCGGTAAAGGTGTTAAAAGTATTGTTCTTAGCCATAATTTAGCTACTCCGTTATTCATATATTTTAAAGTCATCATTTTTATTTTCTTAGCTATAGTTAATTACTTCCACCAATATTTGTGAGCTGAACTAGATACAAAAGTGATTGTGGTACTTGACCAATTCCTCGTGGGATCGACCCTTGCTTGCCATTGTAGTACAACCGACCCGGTACTGGCTTCGGTTAAAGTTGGTTTACTATAATTTGACCATAAGGTTTTCTCGGCGCCTTTGTCGGGAATCGGTCGATATCGAGAAAGTCATTTGAGTATTTAGGATTAGGTCGTTTTATTTTATTGTGTTCTTGTTGTTTTGGTAATTGCGCAGTATGACCCGAGCTCCAATGAACCACTACTTCCTGATTTGAATTTGAAGCATTTGCAAGACACCAAAACAACGTGAGGAAAAAGAAGTCTGTTGGAGAATCATCTACATCAGTTATTGAAGTAAACTCTGAATCAGAAGAAGTTGCAATAACTTCGGGAGGTGGAGGCTTAACAAATTTGACCGATGCAAATGAGACTCAAGACGGGTTGTAGTTAGACCCACAGCTCATTCTCGAGAATCGAGATCCACGGAACTTAAATAGAGTGCCCCTTCAAAATCCGAAGGCACTTAATCTAGGACCAAATGGGGTCCAAAATCATCGAGGTCGGCAGAATCAAGTCCGACAACGACAAGCCCCTCAGAATCAGAACAATAATCGTGGAATTTAGTTGGTCAAATACCATTTGACCGAATCGAATGATGCAAATGATGATGCGAGATGATCTTTGCAGAATCGCCGAATGCGAATGTGAATCCACCACCGGCCGCCCCTGTATATGCACAAAAGTTTTATGCACCACATAGGGCATAGAATCCAGGCAATCAGGTACAAAACCAAGGATGGATTTTGAGGGACTATACACAGCCTATCATAGGTGAGGGGCACACACCCATCCGTTTGCCACCCATTCCGGCAAACAATCTGGAAATTAAATAGCATATGTGGTATCTTCTGAACAACAATGCACAGTTTTGGGGTAAGTCGATTGAGGACCCCAATCAGTTTTTGAACCATTTCTTGCAAGTTTTTCGGACAGTGAAGATGAACGGTGTATCTGAGGAAGCGGTAAGAATGTTATTGTTTCCATTTACATTAAAAGAGGCCGCCAGACCATGCTTCGAGTCACTTCCCCATGATTCCCTACACACTTGGGATCAAGTGACTTCGAATTTTTTACTGAAGTATTGTCCCATCTCCAGAACCATAGACATGAAGGCCGATATCGACAATTTCGAGTAGTTAGATATAGAGAGTATGCATGAGGCATGGGATAGATTTAAAGTGATGTTGAGGATGTGTCCGCATCATGGGTTAGAGGCATGGAACCAGGTACATCTCTTTTATGGTGGTTTACGTGAGATAGATCAGTCGAATTTGAATGCGGCGTGTGGAGGAGATATGATGAGTGTTCAACCTGACGTCGCATTGGCAACTATAGAGAGGGTTGCAAAAAGAAACAGACAGTGGAAAACGGGAAAAGGGGTTCGAGGAAGCCAATTGGCTCGGTCAACCAAGTCGGGCCGAGTGAGGAATTTATGAGGATGCAAGTTGACGTGGCGGATCTTAAAAAGTAGATGAATGACATGTTAGCGTGATGGAAGGAATCGAAAGGGTGAACTATCTCATGGAGAACATTGGGCCTCAAATTGCCATACCAAGCAGGTTAGTCGATTAACCACGACTCGGTTCTTGAATGATCCATCTCTTAAGAACCCATTTGGTATGAACCATATGGACATGCATCCTTTATGCTCGAGCCCTATGGTATATCAGACTACAAATCCGAGTTTGACATCAAATTGGCCCATGGATGTGAACTACTTAGCCAATCAGAACGGGGGGCAAAATTTTTAGAATTGGCGGGACAATCCTAATCTTGCTTGGAAGTAGAAATCAAGGGGTTGGGCAAACCACACAACCACAATTTGTGCAGCCTCAACAGAGTCAATATGTACCTCAACCACAAACTACTTTTATGAATCAGATGCCACCTCAGCAAGGGGATTATGTGCACCCTAATGCGCATCTACAGTATGCCCCACCGCCACAGTCAGCACCACTGCCCCTGGAGCCCGTACAAATTAAATGTTCCACGGACATCTTATTGGAGCAGATTAGCAAAGACATGAAGAAGAATAATAGGGATGTGAACAAGGAATTGAAGGAGATGAGAAATGCCCATGTAAACCTGTAAGCTGTGGTAAGGAATGTAGAGACGCAAATGGGGCAAGTGAATCCCAGGCACGTGAATGCCATCTTTACAAGAAGTGGGAAAGTTATGGGTAGTGATATTGAGGCGCCTGAGGAGGTTGAAAAGAAGAAGATAGAACAACCGAGAGAGGAAGATGAAGATTAGGTGGTGATCAATGATGAGCAAGAAGCTGAGGAGATAGAGAAAGAGGTGGAGATCTTTGAGAGCGTAACCATGAAGCGGTCGACACACCACGGGGAAGGTACAAACAACTCGTATGGATTACGTGAAAAAACCCTTTGATTTATCTAAATTACCTTACCCCCCCCCCCTCGTGGCCCTAAAAAGCCAACCATTTCTAATAAGCAAAACAAATTTCTCGATATCCTAAGAAAAGTAGAGATAAATATCCCACTTGTGGATGCGCTTGTTCATATGCCATCTTATGTCAAATTTTTAAAAGGGATTTTGTCTAATAAATCTAAAATGGAGAAAATTGTTTGTTTAAATAAGGAGTGCTTTGCTGTTTTTCAGAATAAGCTACCACCTAAGTTGAAAGATCCGGGTAGTTTTTCCATTCCTTGCACCATAGGCCGGACGTTATTTCCTAAGGTGTTGTGTGACTTAGGTGCAAGTGTAAGCCTGATTCTTAGGAGGATTTTTGAGTGTTTGGGGGTAGGTGAGCTTAAACGTACAAATATGACCTTGCAGATGGCAGATAGGTCGATTAGGCGCCCAATGGGAATTGTGGAAAATGTCTTGGTTAAAGTAGGTAAACTTGTTTTCCCGGTGGATTTCGTAGTGCTGGACATCGAGGAGGATAGTCAAACCCCAATTCTATTAGGTAGACCTTTCCTGGCTACGGGTAGAACTTTGCTAGACATCCAAAAAGGTTAGATCACAATGAGAGTGGGTGATGAGACTGTTATCTTTATCGTCTACAAAACCATTTAGCACCCTGGAAATGATTGCGGCACGCATGAGGAAGTACAAAGGCTTGAAGTTTTTTAGGAGATCCCTATGAGTTGTGAGCAACCCGAGGAGAGTGTGACTGACGAGAGTGTCCCTAGGATGAAGGTAGAACCGAATGTCAAATTTAGGGGGATACGAGTCTTGCCGGAGACTATAAACTCGTCAACCTATCTTACTTTTTTAAATTCAATAAGTCGAGCCAACGACAATAAACAAAAGCACTTATGGGAGGAAATCCACCTTTTTCCCTTAGTTTTTTTAGGTTTCTTTAAAATAAAAAAAAGAAGTGTGATGAATATTTGACCACGCATATTGAATTCCGTTGCATGCTCGTGATAATCAATATTTTATATGGTTTATACATCTCCATACTTGTGCTTACCTATGCTGAAGGTTTCGACCTTTCGTCGTAGTGGATTCTTGGTTTTCTTTATTATGATTGCACAGGTACCCTGGGAGATACATTGGAGGTTCTCACATTGCATGGTTGTGCCCGATTTCCGGTTCAGCTAAGTTTTTCTGTCTTTCCTTTCTCACTCACACACCGAGGACGGTGTTCCGATTTAAGTGGGGGGTGGTAGACTTAGCTTCACTTTACTACCATGTGCTTTACTTTTATTCATCGAATAAGTCATATGCTTGGTGTTTGGTCCTTATTGAGTGAAATTGAGCCGTTTTTAAAAAAATTCATGACTTTGAGGTTGGGAATCCTATGTGAGTCAACATGTTCTTTGGTTAATTATTAGTCATGAGTTGAATGTATGCGAGTCAAACCTTCATCTTGTTGTGGAAATTGAATTTTTATGCACATAATAGCTTTGATGTCAAGAGTTGTGGTTGGCTAGTGAATGCTTATAGATGCCATAGACATTAATCTGTTACCTGGAACTTATACCATTAACTTCGAGGCGAAATAGAGAGGCCAGTCTTGGTAGATTATGGAATGAAGGTCCTGGCATTTCTTTGATCCAACCAGAGCCAAATAGCCAACCATGTGCATAATTTCCACAGAAACCCCTCTAAGCCTTTGTAGGGTGGTTAGACCCCCACCCGAACTTTAGCCATTCGTTGATTAGCCTATAATTACCGACCCTTAGCTTTTATTTGTGGTCTACATTTCTCTGGCTCCCTACGAGTGAGTTTTAATCTTATTTTGGGCACATTTGCTAGCACAAGTGTGGGGTGGCGAAGATGTGTATCAAATTATGGTGTTGGTGTATCTTTTGTACTACGAATGAGAAGGGGTAGCAAAAAGTGTTGGTGTTGGTTTATAAAAAAAATTTAAAAGAAAAAAATGAATAAAGTGTTGAATAAAGTTGAGTCAAAGTGTGCCAAAAAAAGGGCTATGTATTAATTCTTCCAAAGTGGCGTTGGTGGAACGAGTTTATATTGAAGTACGTTTGGATTTGGGAGTAAAGAAGGAGAATTCTTGCTTACATCAAGCTAAGAAGGAGGTGAGTTATGAGGTAAATTCAAGGTATTTTGACTAAGCTCACTCATTTTTCTCTTTTGATATTCCGTTTATCCTTTCGTTTAGCCCCGTCCCTAGCCTAACGTTACAACCGTGCAAGTCCTGCCTGACCTTAGTTAACCTTGACTTGACCTCGATTAGTGGAGATGATTATGAAGTATAAGCCTATGGTGTAACACCATTAGTCATGCATTTATAATCTGAGCCGGTTGACCGTGATTAATGATTGAGAAGCTACAGACACACACACATTCCGTCTCCAGGATATGATATGTTTTGGCCCGTGTTTGTTCGCTCGTTGACAAGTTTTTACTCATTGAATATATTGGTTTCCCGTATGATCGCAACGTTGACCTCATTATTTATTTTTTAATCGCTTGATTTGCCCGAGGACGAGCAAACGCTAAGTAGGGGGTAGTTGATAAGAGTAAACTTTGCTATCATTTCGTAGGCATTTTACCCCATATTTGTAGCATATTCGATGTAATTTTGGGGTACTTAAGTGGTTTTTAAAGGCACTTTTCAACATGGTTCGAATAACGAGATGAAAGACGTTTACGTCGAAAATCTTGACATTTTTGGATGATTTGTGTGTGTTTTATTGGAATTTGTCACGCTTGGTTATATTGTTTTGTTTTATTACAGATATAGCGTGATAGACGGTATGACAAGGAACGCAATGTGACAAATATCGACTAAAACAGAGCTCATGTATGGAAGTGACACAAGATTAAAATTCAAGATAAAAATTATAATTTATTTATCTTGTATATATAAAAAATAAAAAGAATCAGGCTCAGAACAAAGCCCGCATCTCTCACTTTTAAGGAATTTGGATTTCTTTCGTTGACAGTGGCGTGAGCTTGGACCAAATGGAGCCCACGCCTGTCAATGGAACTTAATGAAGACGGAAATTTACAGAAAAAAGAGGGATGTCGGCGAGTGATTTATTAATAGCCACTTAGGTCAAAATTCAACATAATTTTTACACCAAAATTTTATTTTCTTTGCAGAAAAAATTTATTCTATTAGAACAGCTTAGTTTTCTACTTTTTCTGCAATTCCCTTGAGAACAACAACATTGTTATTTTTCTTATTTGGCAATTGGTACACAACGAAGTGACGATTCGAGTGGTGGATTGCTACAGAATCTTTTGGTAAATTTTATTCAAACTTCTTACCATGTTTATTGCTTATTTCTTGATGAATTTCTGCAATTTTATTAGTAGTATGAGTAGCTAATTATTTTATAGCTAAATTATGTGATGGAACTACGAAATTGATGTATAAACGATGATCTAGGGATGAGTAGAGCTTAAAAATTAAATCTTTTGAATTGTTGTGTCCTAAATTTGTTCTTAATGCTTGAATTAATTTGATCACCTAATTCATGATCACACACACGAACTTTATAAATGTATTTTGCGAGGTCAGTGCGAAATAGAATTTTAGGATTGCCATACACAACTAACTAATCGAGTTTTTCACAAGATGTTCCTTGGTAAGGTTTGTCTCATAGTTTTTAATCATATTAGGTCAATTAAATCCCATGGAGGGACCGTTGAACCAAGTATAGGCGACTAGGTTTTGGTATTAGCGCTGGGGGACCAATTGAGAGATTGCACCCACAACACATTCATTAGAAGCGATTGGTTGGTTGGTGAGTTAAGGTTCACCCTTGTGATTCGGTAAAGCGTTAAGAGTAGTGTTCTTGACCATAATTTAGCTACTCCGTTATTCATATATTTTAAAGTCATCATTTTTATTTTCTTAGCTATAGTTAATTACTTCCACCAATATTTGTGAGCTGAACTAGATACAAAAGTGATTGTGGTACTTGACCAATTCCTCGTGGGATACGACCGACTTGCCCGTTGTAGTATAACCGACCCGATACTCTGCCGGTTAAAGTTGGTTTACTATAATTTGGCCATCGTCGTCCTTAAACGTCGCCATCGAAGTCCTCCTCGAACTCTTCAATTACGTGTTCATCTTCTCTCCCAAAACATATAAATAAACATGCATTTAAGGTAAGTACTTTGTACATAGTAAGTTAAGCGAAAGTTTGCAATTTAATTAGGCTCTTTAATGCTTTTATTTAAATAATTATCTTTATGAGACCGACTCGATCTAAGGTTCATTCCATGCTCATCGACACTTCATGACTATACGCTTAACTTAACTTATCTTGGTTACGTCATCATCCAAGGGCACTATGCATGATGTGTATCCATCACGAGATATCATTGCCAACTATGTTGAATAGCACCGATAGTCCTGGTATCTCCCGGTATGCATATACGTTCGCGAATTTCCTTCACTGCCATTTAGCCGTTTATAGGGCATCAGAAACTCAATCGAGGCTTGTTTACGTTTAATTAGTGTTATTAGATCATGAAACAACGTTTAAAATCCCAAACATATCTTAAAATAGCTTATTTATCAAAACAGGGGCAATGTGCGCACATTCCAGGGAATGTGTGCACATCGCTGGCCAATACATTCGACCCGACCATTGTGTGCATATTCCAGGGGAATGTGCACACACTCTAACCTCTCCACATTCACCTTTTGGCAATGTGCGCACACCGCTAGTCAATGTATGCACACTAAGCGCACAAAACTCTCTAAACACGTTTTTATGCACTTTTTCGATCTATACTCAAATCCAAACATGTTCAACATCAAAATACTCAAAAGAATAGCAGAAAAAGATGACTTTTATCTACCATAACAACCTTAAATCCTTAGGCAACACGGTGGCATGCCTATACTTGTGTGGTAACTGTTGTTATAGGCAAACTCCGCTACAGGTTGGTAATCATCCCATGATCCGCCTACTTCCAAAACACGGGCTCTCAACATGTCTTCAAGTGTTTGGATGGTTCTTTCTAACTGCCATCTGCCTGAGGATGAAAGGCCATACTCATATCCAATCTTGTACCAAAAGCTTGCTGTAAACCTTTCCAAAACCGACTAATAAACCGACTATCTCAATCCGAGACTATATAGATAGGTACTCCGTGTAACTTCACTATATTATCCAAGTATAGTGTGGTCATCTTCTTCAGGGCATATCAACCTCAAGCGGTAAGAAATGAGCGGATTTGGTCAATCTATCCACGATCACCCAAATCGCATCATGTCGACCTCTTTGTCTTGATAAAGCGGTGATGAAATCCATTGCGATCTTATCCTATTTCCATTCAGGGATATCCAATGGCTTAAGCATTCCTCCTGGTCTTCTATGCTCTGCGTTAACTTTTTGACAAATGTCACATTCCGCAACGAACTTAGCTATTTCCACTTTCATTGAGGGCCACCAAAACTTTTCTTTCAAGTCTTTGAACATTTTAGTAGCTCCTAGATGAACTGCAAAAGCAATCCTATGTGCCTCTTCCATAACTCTTTGCCTTAGATCACCGACATTAGGCACACATAACCGATCCTGGTACCAAAGGTTCCCATTCTTGTCTAAAACATATCCCACTGTAGGCTTTTCTATTGCAACTCGCTTCAAATCAACCAAACTGGATCTTCATCTTGCTTTTCCCGTATATCATCCATCAACTCGGATCTTGCTAACATGGCGCCACAAACTTTCTATCTTCGATCCGATCAAAACCCGGATTTTTAGCCCATCTAACTTCTGCCTTACAACGATACTTGAAACGCAAACACGGTTTTACGCTCAAAGCATCGGCCACTATATTCGCTTTACCCGGATGGTACTGATTATCCAAGTCATAATCCTTTACGAACTCTAGCCATCTCTTTTGCCTCATATTCAGATTTTCTTGAGTGAAGAAGTACTTCAAACTCTTATGATCAGTGAAGATCCTAGCCTTAACTCCATATAGGTAGTGCCTCCAAATCTTTAGGTAAAACACTACTGCTGCCAACTCTAGATCATGTGTTGGGTAATTCTTTTCATGCACTTTCAACTGTCTGGATGCATAAGAAATGACGTTTCCTCCTTGCATCAACACAAAACCTAACCCTTGTCCCGAAGCATCAGTATACACGTCATAATAATCAAAGATCTCCGAAACTGCCAAAACTGGGGTTGTAGTCAACTTCTCCTTCAAAGTCTGAAAAGGCTCTTCACACTCGCTGGTCCACTCAAACTTCACATTCTTTTGAGTGAACTGGGTAAGTGGTGTAGCTATCTTTGAGAAGTATTGTACAAACTTCCTATAATAGCCAGCCAAACCAAGAAAACTCCTAACTTCTGAAACCATAGTCGGTCTAGACCATTTCTCAACTGCTTCAATCTTTGCCCGGTCAACCTTAATGCCTTCTCCAGAAATGACATGACCCAAGAAACTAACTTGATTTGACCAAAAGTCACACTTTGAGAACTTAGCATACAACTGGTTCCTCTTCAAGGTATTTAACACTATCCTCAGGTGTTCTCCATGTTCTTTCACATCCTTTGAGTATATTAGGATATCATCTATGAACACTATCACAAACTTGTCCAAGTATGGCATGAGGACACGCTGCATTAAATTCATAAATGCAGATGGAGCATTAGTGAGTCCAAACGGCATGACCAAGAACTCATAATGTCCATACCTCATACTGAACTGCTACATTGATCTTCAACTTGTGATAACCGGACCTAAGATCAATCTTAGAAAAGACTCACTTGCCTTGCAGCTGATTAAAAAGATCATCAATCCTTGGTAAGGGTAATTATTCTTGATGGTAAGATTATTCCATGCTCTGTAGTCTATACACATCCTCATGCTACCATCCTTCTTCTGAACAAACAACACTGGAGCTCCCCAAGGCAAAGTACTAGGCTGAATTATATTCCTTTCAAGCATATCCTTAAGTTGAGCTTTCAACTCCTTCAATTCAGCCAGTGCCATTCTATAGGTGCCTTAGCAATCGGTGCCGCTCCGGGTACCAACTTGATCTCAAACTCTATCTATCTATCCAGCATGTTACCCGGTAACTCTTCTGGAAACACTTCAGAGTACTCTCTTACCACAGGGGTTTCCTCTAACTTAGGCTTCACTTGTTCCACATCCACTGCGTACAACAAGTAGCTTACACAACCTTTATGACAAGCTCTTATCGCCTTCACTGCTAAAATTATAGGGTGACACTTACTACTAGGCTTGTCAACATTACCTTGATAAGTCTTATCTGATTTCCCGGGTATTTTAAAGGCACTCTCTTTTCCCTACAATCCAGGTGAACATAATTCTCGGAGAGCCAATCTATTCCAAGAATTACATCGAAATCCGAAAAGTCCAAAACCGTAAAGTCACTTTTGCAACGATCGTTCTTACTCGCACATCCACTGGAGGCATCAACTTGGCTACCTTAGTCACTTTTCCTAAGGTGTTGTTATCTCCAATGTGTTTCTTAAGGTCTCCATTGGTAAATTGAGCTTCTTAGCTATATTAGGCGACACAAAGTATTAGACTCTCCGGGTATCAAACAAAGCCGTCACAATTTAAGTTGCCTAATATTATCATGATAACATTATCATCCGGTTCTAAATACTCTGCATCCACGTCAAAAACTCAAATCGGGCGACTTGGGCCGCTTTCCCGCTTTCTTGATTTTGAGTTCCTCTTGCACCATTAATGATCAAGGCTTGTCCTTGAAGGTTTCAACATCAAAGACCTTGTTCAACATTTCACCATGTTCCTTGGTGTACTTCCCAACCTTCCCGCTTGGATCTCATGGGACAAACCATTCTTGAACAACTGAAAATGCACTATTCAACTTCTAATCGGTGCATTCCTCACCGGAAGGTACTTCCTTATGTTTACAATCCATGTAAACAAAATTCTTGGATAGCCGACCTATACCAAGAATTACACCATGATTCAGAACATCCAAAACTATAGGATCCTTTTCTTCTTCTTCTTTTTTTTTCCAACGGTAAACTCCAACACGATCATCAATATCTTCTAGATGAACCACAAGACTAGACCCCCATCTTGAACCAAACCGCTCGCTTCTTGCTGGGACCTAGAACTTTCGATTCCAAACTTATCAACATGATTATCTCTGAGGTTACCTAACATTTTGAAGGATCATAATGTTACTATGTGGTCTAATGAGATCTTACCTTAAAGAAGGAAGCCTAAAGGATGCTTTTCTCCGATACCAACTAAAACTCCTGCTTAGACACCAGTCCTTACTAGGAAAAGAGCGTTCAAGACGTATAAAATAAAATAAATTTCACTTTATACGTAGTTCTCTACTACATCGTATCGAGTTAAGAAATGGAAGCAAAAGCTGCAGAATAATTTTTTTCCTTTAAACAACCAATAATAAACTCCATATCTAAAGGTAGAAATGTAACATATATTACATTGAGAAAAGAAATCAAACGAAAACCAATCGTATGAAAAACCTCCAAACGTATACTAAAAGGAATTACAAGGTTTCCAACAAAGCTCCAAATCTAATATAATAAATAAAACATGGATAAATAAAATATTCAACTTCAGCGTCAAACACTACAGGAAAAAACAGATTTTAATGACGAAATTTAATGATGCCATAATTTCATCACTATAAAGCGTATTTTATGTGACGGTAATCTATATATATATATATATATATATATATATATATATATATATATATATATATATGTATAATTATAAAATTTGTAAACGGTGAGTAAGTTCTAAGTCTCATCATTATTGATTCCTCATCCCCTTATTATTTGTATAAACAAAATATTCCTGTCATTGATATGTAAAAAAGTATTATAAATTTTTTTTCCATTATAAGCATTTTTTTTAAATTTTATTTTTACAAAAACCCAAATTATAGGCGTGCAACATTCCTAGCAAAAACATTCCCAATTCATTTTTTTTCTAACATTCCTAATTATACAGAAAAACCTAAAAGATTTTCAGACCAAACCAAAAAACTAGAAATTATTCACGCCTCCAACAACGATGGCTAGCTACTTTCACAACACCACCGGTTCCGGCCTCTGTCCTAACAACCCCCCAAATCAATGGTCTTTCTGATGACTGCCCTCCCTTGTCATCTCCGATTATCATTCTCCATCATCCGAATTCACCGATTGGAGATGAAGCGGGTCCAAACCCTTCACTTTGAACTATCGACGTGGAGAAGACGGTGAGTAGAAACTTCGCACTCGCAGTCCAAGCCAAAGATGACCTCCTGTCTATTCGGTGGTCACTCCTGTAGAGGTTGCAGGTCATGTCATTGCGTTTTTTTTTCCCTAAATTATTTTTTTGACTATGATTTCCCCCCGATTCATTTCCCCCCAAATAAGAATAAGAACGCCCTTATTTTCATACTCAAGGTTCCCTTTTCGTACTATAAGGTCCCCAAATTAATCTTTTGCTTACTGAATTATTCACAGTAAGATCGTGATTTACTTTTTTTTTCCTTTAATTTGGTGTTGTGAAAATATCTTCTTTTTTTTTTAGTAAACTGTAATTTTATTAAAAACAGAAAGAAAATTACAGTGTTGCCATCCATGGCCTCCTCAGTACAGATATGTCATCAGTAAGCAACCCCGCCTCCTTAAACCCCTAGTCCGAAAAACCCGAGATAGGAAAAATCAGGTGCTAGGGGAAGAGTACGGGCCTTAACTCACTGGCAAAACTCCCAACCAAGAGGAAAAAACAAAAAAACAACAGATGAGACCACCTATAAGCCCTATCAAGCCTCAAGCAAAACATACAAAGATAAGAAAAAAACAATCCTTCAGCCTAAGGATTGAAAACTTCTGTCTTGGACTGCTGCAGTTACAGCCTGTAGAATGAAACCTGCATCCAAGTGATCCATGCAATGATCAACTGCAGATTCAGTCTTTTAAAATGAAGCCTGCTTCCAATTGATCCAAGCAATGATCCACTGTAATCTTGGACTGATGAAGCTTTTGCTGTGATTTATGATCAAGCTGGTCCTGCCAGGAAGCATATGAATAGATAAACCGCTTATAAGTGCTAAATGCAAACTGACACAGAGAGTGTAGATACAACCTGGTTTGCATCCTTCAGAAAGAAACTGAAGGATGCTTCCAAGTATGATGACCATCAGCAATTTTCTATCCATTAATGGTATCTGATATGGGGCAGCTGTAGCAAATCTTCAAGAAGGATAACCCTAAGCCCTTCTTCAATCTCCCCCCTGTGAATGGTACTGTTTTGCTGGGAAGTACTAGCCTTCTTAGCCAAGAAATATGCTGCCATATTGCCTTCTCTATAAACATGCCTGATCTTAAAATGATTCTGATTCAAGGTCTCAGTCAATAGATTAATCTCATTCACATATCTCCAAGGAGGCTGGGATTTTCCATAAATCATCTCAACAAGCAATTTAGAATCAGACTCTATGCTCACATGTTGAAGTTGAAGATCAATACACTGCTGTGTACCATCAATTAGAGCCTTCAGTTCTGCCTCAAAATTGGAAGCAATACCATATGCTCTAGTACCTGCAACAATCAGAGAGCTATGTTCATCACGAATGATGAATCCACCTCCAGCAAGCCCCGGATTTTGAAGAGTGGAACCATCAGTATTAAGTTTATAGTATGCATGAGGAGGAGCTTCCTATCTAACAACAATGGCAGACTTTTTTGGCCTAGCAGCAAGATGTGTGATAAGGCCAGTACTAACAAGAATTAAGTCATCACTATTTTTTTGGTGAGATTCATAACCTGACAAATGCCTTGCAAATCTGCAACTACATTCTTAATAATCTGATTGGATTCCATGATGGTCTCATGCAAGCTGTTGCACCTATCCTTCCAAAGCTCCCACTAAATCAGAGAAGGGAGGATCCGAATGACCTTACCAAGGGCTCCCCTGATATTAGTGAAAATATCTTATTTTCATTATTCTTGTACTTAAAATACCACAGCTTTACATGAAATATGGTAACTTTTATGAAACATGACCTAGTTGTTACTATTGTAATGGATTTGCTGTACTCGTTAGTGATTTCATGTACTTTTTGGTTTCCAATCATCGTTTTCCAGAAATTCACATTATTCAGAAAATGTCACTTCGAATGATTGAACATAATAGTTTATAGTTGTTTCGTTTTTTTTTTATTTACATGAAGTGATAGGTTAATAAGGGAAAGGGATCCGGAAGAGATGTATCTTCATAACTGGGCAAGCAAATTTGACTCATTTACACCTTTCCGGTGGGGGAGCACACCGCTAACGGGGACAAACAGAGTAATGTGATTGGCTTATGCAGGGAGTAATATATTCAAGGTGGTTCTGGGAGAGGAATTATCGGTAGATCAAGAATACGCCCTCGTGGAATTCGTAGATCTGTTACTGGCCGCCAGAACATGTCCCTGTCAATTGGTCGTGCAATAGGCAGAGGTCGACGCCATAGCGTTCTTCCATCGTGGTACTTGAGAAGGCCCCTTCAAGATATCACTGCCCTTTATAGGGTAACACATTTTTTGCATTTTTCATGATGATCTTTGTGGATAGCTTTATATGTATGAATCGAAATGTGAATGCGTCTGTGATTCCTTGAAGCTGTTGCGCTATGTACTTGTAAAATGAGTCTTTATATATAGCATGGACTTGCAAGTAGTGAGATTCTGTGTTGTTGATCTGGTTGAATTTGACTGTGTTATGAATAATCATTGTAGCAGTAAAATAATGTGAATTATAGTGGAACTTTTTAATTGCATTGTTTGCAATTAGATAAGCATGGTTCAGGATTTTTATCTGCATTTTTATCTTTCTATAATTTGGTTAAACACCCTGCATCATTTGAAATCCTAAAGAATGTTTGCTTTGATATGACCTGGAAGTAGTGTTCTTTGAAGCTCTTATTCTTGTTGTGAAAAAATATTTATCAGGGTGGATAGAAAAAGTGGGTTTAGTGATATTAGAATGGTATCACTTGTGAAAGATTATTATCTGAACTATCATTGTACATATTTATAGTTTTTAGTAGTGTGAATATGTTTCTCTCTACTCTGTGCTGATTGGAAAAAATGAGTTTGTTTTGGAAATTTCTACACTAACTTGTTTCAATTTTCTCAATACGCTGTCCTGCACTTCTCATATGTGTTAGCAGGTTAACCTGAATTCAGTTAAATGATGCTTCTAACTCCATTTCAATTTGTTGTTTAATCCATAACAATCTGATTATTTTTGTTTAGTATTTTCTCTCATCATGGGGGTTTAAATTAGTTTATGATGTCTTTGATCATTTAGTTGTTGCTAGTAGTTGTGAGAAGATCTGGAATTCTATGCGAGAAAGAACTATCTTTATACGACCTTATATAGTTCATCAAACACTGCTAAAAGGTAAAAAAATCATATTCAATTGTATCTAGCTTGATCAAAGGTCAATTACATCCGTTAGAAATCTAGTCTAGTTTTTTCTCTTTTGGTGGAAAGCATGAAATGTGTTTGCAACAGATTCCTTTTGTTGGTGATGCAGATGAACTTGACCTTTAACATAGAAAACTAATGGTAATCCAACTATTAGTAGATATATATTTTCTTCATCTCCTTTTGTATGAACAATTTGTGATTCATACCCTCACGATAGTGACATTTTCTTATTTTATCTTACTAGAATTTCTTTTGTTTTAATTATATCACTTCAGGAACGCAAAGAATCAAACAAAGTGTTTTAGCGTATTTAATCAGGGCATTAACAATACCTCTGAAGGCTTGGTGAGATACTTGCAATCTATTTCTCTTAAAACAAAGAAAAGATATTAAGCCCCTTGAAGTAGAACCTTGAAGTGTCTGATTCTCTCCATAACGTCTTGGAAGAAAATTGCTTCATGTTCTGGATTCAAGAGGTAAGATCTATGTTGTCTACCTTAAACATACTGCATTTTGTACCAAAGGTTTTTGTTTTTATATCTTTTCATTGATAAGTTCATTGCAATCATAGGCTTATGTGTATATGTGATGGCCTTCAGGGACAATCCAATAGAAAAAACTCAGGAGGAAAATGCAGACATTTTTATTATTGACCCCAATAAAAAAGGTAAAGATACAAGGAGAATTCTCACAATTAACTAGGTTTTTAAAGATGCAACTCAACATATGAACTCTTTCTCTTCCTTATATTCTTCTTCGTTCTCCACAAAAGTAAAAAAAAAATACTGCATTATTAAGAGAAAAAATCTTCTACCATCACTCAAATGGAAGGTTCTAAACATTTCTGATGAATATGCCTTCACTTTGCATAAATGGGTGTGGATTGAAACTTTCTCAAGAAGTAAATGAATAAACTATGAGTGTTTATTCCCAATTTTCTTCCTTTTGATTTATTTTGTGTGGCTGCATATTGTCCTTTTTGGATGATTAATTGATAATAGTTTCCTTATATTAGATATTGTTAATAATTTACAAAGTGATGCTCGGTTTGTGTAAGTGAGCATATGATTGTTTTGAACATTTTTTTCCATCATTTTCTATCAATATTAGTCGAGCTTATTCTTGGACTATGTCCTGAATCTGTTTTGAACATTATGATATGTTGTCCTGATTGCATAGTTATTTGCCTTATTTGTTGAGTCAGATGTTGTCTTGGAAATTCCATTTGCCCTCACATGTCTAGGCTACAAAGGGACAAGGCTTTGGGGAGTTAATGTTACCTTATAGTCTTCTTGTTAAAAGCTCTTGAATCAGTTAAAGTTATTGAGCCTGCCTGCTGGAAGTTCTTTATTTAAGTTCCTCTTTGCCATACATGAATCTGACTTGCACTTGTTTAAGTAGTTCACTTTAAGTAGTGACTTGCACTTGCTTTTGTTATGTGCATTTTCAGCTTGAAAAAATATACGTGAGGCATCTATGGAATACTAAATGTGAGCTCCACAATGAAGATATTGCGAACATTCTTTCGGACAATGCTTTCCATGCCTTGATTTATAATATTTATATGTTGTAAGTACAATACAGTGCAATCCGAGCTTATATGCTTGCGGTGTTTTGACTTGATAAGTCAAACTGAAAATTGCATATTAGTTGAGTCCTAAACATAGGTGTTGGATATATGATAGTTGAACTCTAGTAGGTATGTTTTAGATATATCTCACTATCTGTGTACTCAATTAAAGGTTGAATCTGAATTTTCTTTAGAATTTGATTAGTCAGTTTGCTTGTCTTTAATTTGATAGGCCTTTTCTAGTTTAGTGCCTTGTGAATCTAATAAGCTGTGCATTTTATTTGATTAGCTTTATCTCTATTTTTTTTGTAACATATCTACTATGTCTTTAATATCTATTAAGTACAAATTGTAACAATATTGCTTAGCAAGTCGGTTTGAGAGCTCATGTTTGTTAATCCTAGTCTGATTTGTTTGTTATGATTGTAAGTGCTTTAATTATGGAAATAATAATCTGATATCTTGTTTTACTAAATCTATGTAAACTTGAATTATGTTTGTTTTCTGCTGCCGTGTTTAAGTGTCCAGGAGTTTTAAAGGTTTGGATGCATTATGAGGAGATGTGTGAAAGGATTCCTATCGATCATATCCTAAGACCGTTCAATTTTGCGGTCAAGTAGGTTTTGTTGCCCATGAACCATCAATGATTGAACTAGATTATCGTATCCCACCGATGTTTGTTTTCTGCTGCTTTGTATTACTTCCCTCTGCCTCACTGCATTAAAACAATTTTTTTTTTTTGCAGTATGTCAGATTTAGTTTAGGCTGTTGTTAAAGGCACTGCACCCAATATACTTTTGGTGCACCACAATGACGTCCGACCTATGGAAAGTCGGATGTATGTTCAACATTCAACCTTTGCAAAGTCGAATATAAGTTCAAAGTGTGGTGTCTTTAACAGGTGCCTTTAGTTTATGTTTATGGTGCTTCAGAAGGAGTGTATTTTTATTTCCTAAGTCATTGTATTTCTTTTTTTGCATGACTCTGCATTGTTTTTAATCTGTGAATGTGTATTGGGTATCTAATTCTTGATTTGGTAATTAGATTAAAATATCCAAACTCATCTGATATTCATATATCTCATTTGAACAGGGGCTAAAGATGCAAGCGAAAAGAAGATATTGCTAGATATGTTATTTGGTGCTGTTGATAATCCTGCCCCGGCTAATTATTTGTTGATATCTGGTGATCGGGATTTCTCAAATGCTCTCCATCAGCTACGGATACATAGATACAACATTTTTTTAGCACAACCTACACAGGCATTCATTCACCTCGTTGCAGCGGCTAAAACGTATGGATCCGGTCAAGTCTTGTCACAGGAGGTCCAACACTAACAAGTAAGGAAGCTACTTGACAGCTTAGTGTTTTGGTGATTGACATTTACGGATGTTAGATATTTGTCACTGGGGATGTGATGTTAGAAATTCCTACCATTATGCGTCTACATGTAGCTTTTCTTTTTGAATATTTTGAAACTACTACACCTCAATGTGTATATTGGATACCTCGGTGTATATTTTGGATATATTAATGCTTATTGTTGCAACTTACTGTAGTGTGGCTTATTTAATGGTTTTGATAGTCTAATCTTTCTTTGTAATGACTTGTTCTTTCATGGTATGTTTGATGATGGTGAGTTATTTACAAAGAGCAGGTTTTAGTGTGCGGCTAATAACCCTATAATGACAAGAATTTTTTGTCATAAATTCATGAATTATTTGCCCTACAATGAGGAAACTTGTCGTCATTAGTTCGTGCATTAATGAGGGGTAAATGACCCTATAATGATGATTTTTTTGTCATTGAAATATGTTTTAGTGACGGGTAATTAACCTTATAATAACGGCAATAGTCGTCCTTGAAAAACATTTAATGACAGGAATTTACGGACGTTAATGTGTATTATAATTAATGACGGTAGCCATTTTCTCATCATTGTTTATTTTTAACTAGAGAGGCAGTAATAAGGGGGCGATGAGGGGAATTTCCCTCCTTAAAAGCCTTAATGACGAGAAAATGCCTTTTAATGACGGAATTCCTCTCATTAAAAACTGATTTTCTTGTAGTAATTAAATGTTGTCATCAAAGACCTCCTCGAACTCTTCAATTACCTATTCATCTTCTCTCCCCCACACACATAAATAAACATGCATTTGAGGTAAGTACATTGTATATAGTAAGAAGTAGAAGCTACATTTTAACAATTTTTATTTAAATAATTATCTTTATGAGACCGACTTGATCTAAGGTTCATTCCATGCCCATCGACACTTCGTGTGACTATACGCTTAACTTAACTTATCTTGGTTACGTCATCATCCAAAGGCACTTATGCATGATGTGTATCCATCACGAGATATCATTGCCAACTATGGTGAAAAGCACCGATAGTCCCGTATCTCCCTGGTATGAATATACGTTCGCGAATTTCCTCCACTACCATTTAGCCGTTTATAGGCCGCGGCGTTGTTCGCTTTGCATCGACCGTATCACATCGCCGATATGAATGCAGGCCTTACCGGGATAGGTGGCGTTCATCTTTTACTACGGCGTATGTAATTATTATCCGTTATTATCTAGCCACCTATGTGTTTTCAAAGTAAAGCTCACCTTATCAACTCT